>JABFPN010000330.1:0-51877 GCA_022817305.1 Leptoteleia sp. ZL-2020 | reverse complement strand
TATATATATGATATAATAAGATTTATGAAATATATATTAAAATAATATTAGATAATTATTAATTAAAAAAGGATAAATGTTTTTACATTCTTAGATTTATTTATATATTTTTTTTTATTATATTATATTATATATTTTATACATTTTTTTATATTGAGATCGATGAGAGAGATGAGGGAGAGAAAAAGACAGAGAGAATATGTAGAGAAATATAATATATTATATAATAAAATAAGAATTACATACAAAAAAAAATATATTGTATAATATTAGAGAATAATTACAAATATTAAACAATTTTATTGTATTAATTCAATTATATTTCAAACATTAATAGGTTTGAAAACTGATGCTTATTAACGTTATTGTACACCTCTTGTACTTCCCCAATTGATTTTTTTTAAAAAGACTAAATTCCGCTCCTCAAGTATAACCGGTTTGTTTTCGATTGGTGTCCTCATTTGAAATAAATCAACTCTTAACTAGCATGCGAATTGGAAATATTTAAGGGACACTTACTGTATTTTATTTGGATCGATGTCAGGATTTGGATGGCTCACAAAAAGTAGAATAAAAAGTTATCCTATTAAGACATTGAGAAAAATTACTATAGTTCACAGCAAACGAATCTTATCGAGCTGATTTACACACTTTTTTCTATTATTTTAGGTAAAAGAATATTAAGACTAATGCATTACATGATAAAAACAATGCCAACCCTGCACTTTTAAGAAAATATATGTATATAAATTAGGTTGATACAGATTGTTTAATAAAAACTAATAATTTTTTTTACATTTATCTCATTCTATATTATTTATATAATATAAAAATGCCAATGCAGAGATGAATTTAATCATACTGAATGTTTTATAATGAAACTTAAATTTATTATTTATAAATCACATTTTATATTTAAGGAAACATTAATAAAAATTGATATACATAAAAAACATAAACCGGAAATTTAAGCACAGTGATTGTTTTAATACGTAATTCAATTATTTAAGTGAACGACCAAAATATTATTTAATTTGTTTATTTCACAGAATTATTACACTTTGTACGTATGAATATCATTAAATTCATTTATTACTCACCTTTTTTTGATGCAAAATAAAACAATTAAATTTATACATAGTTATATGTAAGTAATACAATTTCAATTCTTGAATACAAATAGCATTAATTTTGATACCTTTAGATTTTTCTTAATTTGTATAATACAATTAATTATATTCATTAACATTATATTTGGCTTTGCAGCACCGTCGCATTTAAACATTTTTATTGATAATTGACTCATACTGTATCTGCATTTTTGAAGAGAAAAGTGTACTTTTGTTAATTAAAGAAATCATCTTTTCAGAACAATTAATAAATTTAACAGAATAATATAAATTAAATAACAGTAATGTTGTTGAATATGGGAAAATAATAGACAGAAATATTTTTGCGTGCTGAACTATAAACACTTTTTAATATCAAATCTACTTTATCAAAATTTTTTGAATTATTGCATGAGTCATAGATGTTTATGTAAAAAAAAAAGTATAAATAATATTAAACATTAATAACTTTCTTTGTATGAATATGTGACTGAACATTGTGCAATAATGAATAAAATATATAACATATATATATGTCCCTATTAAAAATTAAACATATAAGGAAATAAACAATTCATATATTAACATATATGTTTTTCCTTAAACCATATATGGTCGATATATGGCAATAATTGATATAATATTTTAGCCATATATCCATTTTAATAATTTCCTTATATGGAAATAATAATTTGCCATATATCGACCATATGTGGATCATATATGTTTCATTTTTACTAGGGGTTTTCATAAAAAAAGATTAATATTCAGTTCCTGGTTACAGAAATTCAATACTTGCTTTAAATTGTTATTCAAACTTAAATTTAATTTATTAAATATTTTTCCATGAATTTTTTTATATTAATATTAACAATTTATTACAGTTCTGAAAATTGGTTCATTGGTATAAGTATCAAATCTACAAATTTAAGTTTAAAATCTCCATATCAAATTTTTATCATAAAAAGAAAATTTTCTCATAAAAAGCTATTCAGTGACAATTTATTTTTTATTTGTATCGTAATTTTTATCGTACATAAAAACATAAATTATTATCGTAATAAAATGAACAAAGTTATTCATGTCTAATTTCTAAATATATGAGTCGATTTTGTAAATGTTAATGTGTTCAAAATGATTGCTTTGCAATACTACGTAATACATAAATAAAATGAAATAAATGAAACACAACCTTTACGCTTGGTTGCGTACGATAATTTCCAAAAAAAAAAAAAAAAAATACAAGTAAAAGCATTATTATTCAAAGTTCGACTGGGATAAGAATTAATACTTTCGGCACGTGAATTCGGAAAATATAATAGTTTTATAACAAACAAATACACAAATGTCTTTTCTTAAATGCTTACATATACATTTTTCGAGTGACACATTATAGAACGATTGTATTAGCAATAATAATTATCATTCATAAACACACAGTAATAGATACTTAACAATCAAATATATGATACCTTACAATAACAACTTTTATACGAAGCATCCAACTTTTCGAACACTTAAGTAAACGTAACATAAGAAATTCAAATAATAAAAACAACAATTTTTCTCGCGCTAAAAAAAAAAGTTTTCATTTACTACAAAAATGGACGTGAATCATTTCCAAATCAATGTTCAAATAAATAATGAAAATTGTCTTAACCCCGCGTTTATATATAGTAACAATTACCGCACTTTTTTATTCTTTAACAATCTTATCAAACTATAGTTCAATTATAATTATTAATATCCGTATCAATGTTGGGTTCACGAAAGAATACAGCCGTTGTTCGGACTCCTGAGTTTGCTTCTTTTGGATATGGCGAAACCAGGGCAACATTGGTCTTTCTTAAGAACCACCTGCGTGTTATTTTCAGTTTTTGTCGACGCGCATAGTTCATTGCTTCCCATTTGCTGTCGCCTCGTACTCGCGACTCCATTAGACGACGTGGCCTCGTCTTTAGTGCTCTCGGACGACGAGCTCGTTGCTGGATTTATCTTCACTTCCGGTTTGACTGGCACCCTTGCCGGCACCGGGCATTCCCTCGACGTTATACTGTCTTTGTGCGGCCGGAAATGATCTTCGGTATCTGTTAACAATGAGCCGTAAACATCAGCAGAATTTTGAAAGGATGGAGCCCCAACCGAATGTGATCGTATTTCTAGAATAATTAAAGTTTTATAAATAATTCCTCGGACTTCGTGCAGGGATGACGAAGGGTTAATAAATTGTGAAATATTATTGAATGAAATTAATAGTGGAAAAAAAATTGTACATGATTTGTGGATACCAGAGAAGTAGAACTTCTTCGGGCTTCAGTATGTAGCTTTGGCTACTGGGTAAATATAGAAATAAAGTTTCAACAACAACATCAGAACAGAGTTTACAGGCTAATCTCTAAAACAACCTCGAAAACAATAAAATAAATTTGCCATCAAAAAACAGTTCATATTACTAAAATTATACCTTAAAAGCTTTGCGTTAAAAAATTTTAATTGCAGTTATGTTTTATAGCCTTATTATTTATTTTTTTATTATTAATTGATTTTCTCAATTCTACTTTAAAGTTGACTCAACTTGAAATACTTATTTGCACCAAGTGAACTGCACTATAGTTGACTCTAAAACCAACTTTATTTTTATAGTTAGGATAATCGAAAATTTCTCTCAGCGTAGTTCTGGTTATCCATTCTTAAAAATGGAAATTTCACAATTTTTTAAGAGCTTTCCGAGCTTAATTTCGAGTTTAATTTCTTAAGATATTTCAGTATATATAATTTTCAATTTTACATGGCAGATTGAGAAGTTATCTAATACATTCTTAATCAGTAAATTGTTTGAATCATACCTCTTCCATCAGCATTTTTAGTCGGCGAATTCGCGACTGATCGGCGGGCCACGTCCTGAAATGTGATAGGTGAATACATTCTTCGTTCGTCAGCTAAAAAATTCGGTCCCGTGGACGTCGGGGATGATACTCTAGATTCCCGTCTTGACACTGACATCTCGCCGGTTTTTAACAAACTACCGAAGCTCGTCGCGGATGCCCTCTTCTCCGTCGATTTCGTGGACCCAGGCCATTGTATGGGTTCCTGAATTACCAAGCCCTTCCACGATGGTCGTTGCTCTCGCTTTTCCAGCCAGTACGTCTTCATTGTACCTACAAATTTCCAAATCCTATATATTCAATTGCCTTTTGGGTCAAATGTAAATGAAACTGAAGAGTGAAACGTTTTTTTAATCTAGTAAGAAAAAACAATGTTTGTCAATATTTGGAAGGTCAAATTGCCGTAACAAAAACAATAATATTGTTTGTTTACATCCAAAGGATATAAGAATGGATGTAAATACAAAACAACAACAAAGTCATTTACGTTTTGGATTTTAAAAACGTTTCACTTTTCAGTGTCATCCAATTTAAACAAACCACTCTAGTAAAAATGAAACGTACATGGTCCATATATGTTTTAAAAATTTCATATAAGGTAATAAAAAATTCATATATGGACACATATGTTTTTCCTTAATCTATATATGGTTATATGTGGTCGATATATGGCAAAAATTTATTTCTATATAAGGAAATTATTAAATATACATATGGCTCGACCATATATGGCCATATATGGATTAAAGAAAAACGTATTGTCTATAAATTAATTTTTTATTTCTTTATTTGAAATTGTTAAAACATATAAGGACCATATATGGATAATATATGAACCATATATGTTTCATTTATACTAGGACAGTTGATAACGCAATAAAATTAAAAGGAAAAACTTGGAATAATAAAAATAAGACCAAAATTGACCCGATAGTTCTCTCGACTCTAAATACTTATTTCACGAAGTAACCTGTACTACAGTTGACTTTGAAACCAACATTCATTTTTATTTCTACAGTTATGATAACCGAAAATTTGCCTCAGTGTAGCAGAAACTACTAATAAATTTCTCTCGACGTGCTTTAAAAAGTTTCATTTTAAAATGGATTTAATATCATAAAAGAGGCCGAAAGATAAATAAGAATGAAAAATTATTTTTCTATTCAAATTTCTTGATTTGAATATATGAGTGTATTAAAAAAAAAATGGACCTTGTCCGAAAACAAATGCAACATATAAAATGAGCGAATTTAATCTAATCGTGGATCTAATATGTTAAAGGTATATAAGGACTCGTTATAATATATAGTAGCGACTGCTAATAAATTTCTCTCGGTGCACACATCGTAACAAGTGTATCGTCAACTTTTTGTCTTTTGATATAATCGGTTTAGTTCACCCGGGCAAAAGCAGTCATTTTTAATGGACTCCTTTATCGGCGGGTTCACAAACCTTTTCCCTTGACTTGTATTTTCCCTCGTTCTTTGACTTTATATGACGGCGGTAAAAGTTCTCGTGTAGAATGGGATATGTGAATCTGCATCGATTCACTGGTCGCTTCCATGCGCGATGCAGTATTAACTGAATCGCCGAAAAGGCAATATCGTGGCATTTTTAATCCAACGATGCCAGCTACCACGGCGCCGCTATGAATTCCAACACGAATTTGTAGATGTTGACCTTTACATAGGACAAAATTTATTTTTTTTTTATTTTTTTATTTTATAAACAACTGATTTTGAAAAACAAGGAAAGCATTTTATTAATACATTCCGTAGTAAAAATGAAACATATATGAAACATATATGGTCGATATATTTTTTAAGAATTTCACAGAAGGAAATAAAAAATCCATATATGGACATATATGTGTTTCCTTAATCCATATATGGACATATATGTGTTTCCTTAATCCATATATGGCCATATATGTTTTTCCTTAATTCATATATGGCCATATAGGTTTTTCCTTAATCCTTATATGGCCATATATGGATGTCCATATATGAATATTTCCTTATATGGAATTGTTAAAACATATAGACCACATAAGGACCATATATAGACCACATATGGACCATATATGTTTAATTTTTACTAGAGTTATGAGAAACATTTCAAAAACTTTGAATAATGAAATAGAAAAATCCAAAACACCTGTTGATCGATCTTTTAAATCCGTTATTGCTTCGACCATATCTAGGGCCATATCACACACACGCTCAGCATGATCTTGTTGTTTAACTGGTGCTCCAGAAACGACCATGTATGCATCCCCTATTGTTTCTACCTAAAAAATATATAGAATTGTTGTAAATATATTCTACTTAGTATTCTTTTTTTTAATTCATAAGTATAATTACCTTGTATACTTTATTTCGTTCTGTTAACGTATCAAAAAGAGAATACATGGCATTTAACATTGAAACAACTTCCATTGGTGTAATACGACTGCAAATTTCCGTGAACATTACAACATCCGAGAAGAGAATTGAAACGCTATCGAACATCTGAAATGTAAAATGTAAAATTTTGTTTGATTGATATACGTGTAACATGATTATTATTTTATAGACTTTTTTTCTTAGTATACAATGTAAGGTAATTCGAAATTTTATTGATAATTTCTATGTAAGGAAATGCATATAAGGTTAAATCATTATAAGATTATTATAAGAATATTATGGCAATTATTTCCATATATTTCCAACCATATATGGCCATATATGGATTCAGGAAAAACATATACGTCCATATATGAATTTTTTATTAACTTATATGAAATTGTTAAAACATACACGGACCATATAAGGACCATATATGTTTCATTTTTATTAGTGCTATTATAAACAAAAAGAAACGGAAAATTATTAAAAACTATCATTTATTTCAATTTCAAATTGAAGTTGATAATAAGTGAAACATACAAAAATATGTTAATTAGTAATTCTTTGACGCATTCTTTGACACAATTTATGTCACGACTCACCTCACACGTATCTATTGGACTTTCACCATTTCTCAAACGATCTGCAACTTGTTTTGGAATCATCTGATATAACAATTCATCAGTCCTTTTCATTTCTTCGTCCAATTTTCGCATGGACTCTTCTAATTTTTTACTCTTTAATTGTTCTTGGTCTAATGCCAATTTTAATTCCACGGATTGTTGAGTACCAGCCAACATGAGATCTCTATAAATGAATACATCCAAAATTTAATAAATAATATTGAAAATATAAAAAAAAGAAAGTTTCCTTTTAATAAATTCCTTTGATTGAGAAACAGCATAAAAATTATATTTCACGTAATTAATTTTTGTAATTTCAATTATACCATATATAATTTGATATAACAGGCATTATTTAAACAAAAAACTTGTTATGGTAAAATATAATAAAGATAAGTGTAATTTTTAAACATTTTGTAATTTATTCCAGTATGCTTTTTTTTAAATAATGAAATAAAGCGATACTTATCATTTCAATTCGTTTCTTATCCGCAGAACAAAAAAGCAAACATACAAAAAAACATTGCATACAGATTATTCAGTTACTTTTTAAATTTATTTTATTTGTTTTATCGGAGCTAGAATTTTTATGAAGCATTTTCTTATTAAATAAAAAGTTAAAATTACGATATATTGTTATTTCAAATTGCACTTCCTTGAATTTACATGTGTGATTAATCAATAATTACCTGCTAAAGTCGTGCATAGAGAGATCATTGATGTAGAGACCAGTTGCTATCAAAGCGTTTAGGTCAGGCATGACCGGTGTTCCCAAATACATCATCATTTTCCAGTTATCCATATATATCATTTGACCTGCGGTAAAAATTGTTATGCGGTAGAATTAATCTACTTCATTAAACTTCCCTAATAGCAAAGAATATTTTTGGTACATTCTGAAAATATTCTGAATATACCAAAGAAATATTCTAATGTCCGGCTCCAGGAATATTTCTGGTGTATTCTTGGGTGATTCGTACTTTTTTAATATTCCAGAAATGTACCATAAATATTTCTGGAGTCGGACATGGGAATATTTTTGACAAGTATTTTTAAATATTCTAGAATATTTCTTGCTATTAGGGGTTGTGGTACCGTGATAAATGACCGTACCTTTCAAACGAAGTGTTTTTTCGTCTTGAGATTCTCGCTCCATATTTAGTAATATGCTACCACGTCTATTGTCACTTGGGCGGTCCGTTAATATTGGTTCGACTGACACCAACTCAAAAATGTTATTCGTTCTGTTTAATATCTACAATACAGTTATTTATTAACCCTTTGTATCGAACTAACGCTGTCTTATAAAAAGTTACATCATAAAAAGTTGTATTAAAAAGTTACCGATTGAAATTTAAATGCTATTAACGGTTTCACTAAATCGAACCAGTGGGTGATTTTTTTGCCAATTAGGTCGGGTAAAATTATCATTAACGAATTTCCAATACTTCTTATTATCATATCGGATCTGTAAAAGTTTCGAAAGTTATTTTAACGGTTAGAAATTGAATTGCACATTGAATTTTTGTAATTTAAACTGAGTAAAATACGAAAGAAAATATTACTACTTTTAATTGTATATCAATTAAAATAAATATTATTGTTATTAAAAGCTAAAATATCAGTTTTAAACGTTACGTTTGAACTTAAAGCAGAAGTATTTCAAAGTTAAAAACAGTAATATTTTCTGTCACATTATTCTCAGTGTATCTTTTCAAACATTATCTCACCCGAAGACGATGCAGAAGGGAAATATTTCAAATAGGACCGCGGCCCCAATGGGCAGGTGTTTTTCCTCACGTGTCATGGCAAGAGAGGCGAGCGTGAAAGCGCGATTATCAAAGGTCAATTGAAAAGTCACGTGAACAGTGTCGAAAAGCACTTCCTCCCTTATAAGTTCGATTTTAACATCTTTATTATAAAAATGTCTGGCGACTTCTCTGATTTGGCCCATTGTATAATATACGAATCCACGTCTTTTGCTCCGATAATGAAGCGTTAAACCTTAATTTAAATTATTTGCTTATTTATTAGTAAAAATAGGCTTTAATTTACATTTTGTTCATAAATATCTTTTTTAAATAATTTTTTATTAAATATATAGTATTTAAAATACTAAAAAATAATAAATAATAATGTAATAAATAATTATATAATAATTAATTAATAATAAATAATAAGGAACAAAATTATAATTACATGAAGAATAAAAAAATTATTGATGAATCTAAAATAAGGGGAAGAATTAATATTATATTACCGTGTCTCGTTTCGTTTTCACAAATGAACGAAGGCGCCTTCATTCTCGGGTACGAAAATTTGAGGTACTCGTGCAAATTATCAAGTCCGTTTAAGAAGTCTCGAACGTGGCGCCCAAGAACTGATAAAACTCGATCGTATCCATATTGACTGACAAATCCAACAAAGTACACCCCCATTTGGTCGAAAAATTCCTTTTCTGATAATTCAAGTACCTGAAACGGTTACGTCGATGAAATTAGAGAATTTTTTCTTTGTGTTAAACAACATCTTGAATTATTAATAATATTAAATTCAATCCAACGAAAATCAGTTGGAAAGCTTTTTACGTTAAATGCGAAATGCATTTTTTCCCCCTATATATATGCAGTGTTAAATGAATATAGATGGCAGTGTTGGCATTTATTACTTTAAGTAATAGAAATGAAAAGAAAGTAAGGGAGGGAAGTATTTTAATTCATTTACCTGCATAGCCTTTTTCGCCAATCTCGGTATGAGGTTTTCTGGGTAAACCTGGTGTACACTGAAGCTTGGCTGATCGACATTTGCTTGCCTTCGAATTTCCTCCCATCGGTCCTCCCCGTACACTTGCCTTATATATTCCGATAAGTTTTCCAAGATTAAGCCGTACATGATTAGCCAATTTTTGTGTACAACTAAAAATATATTTATTAGTTTTAATAAATTATACAAAGATTATTAAAGTTATAAACTGAAGGATACTTATTAGTAGTTGATCTAGTATTTTATTATAACTTGGGAATATAGTATATAAAAAAATACTCATGAAATAAAATTTATATAGGTTGCCATATATGCCAACATATATGTGGTATATAAGTGGCATTTATGCATGAGTACTATATTATTCATAGTTACCAGTAGTAATCTTTACCACCATATTAAGCCATCATTTAGAAATAGAGCTTTTATTTTATTTAAGCCACGCCCTCTTGTATGGATACCAGAATTTAACGAAGACTAACGTTTTTCCAAACTGTGGCGTAGAGTGGTGGTAAAGCACCTGACTGGTAACGCTCAACTAACGGGTTTCCATTCCTTGATAATAACATTTTTTAATGCATTTATAAAAATGTATTTTATCAATTTTACTGCATAATATTATAAAGAATACTATAATACATTTATTATAAAATATTATAAAATTATTTTAAAAAGTTATTATAAAATATATTAGCAAAAATATTAATAGATTAACCTCAGAGTATTAAAAACGAAAGGAGAAGGATAATAAAGTTAAATAATAAATTCAAAAATAATGGAAGTATCTTCAAAGAAAATGGAAAACCCTAATTATCAAATGAATTATCAAAAAATTGAGTAATTAACTTCCGTTGTAAACACGAACAAAGTAATATCGATTATTCAACGACGTGACAACATTACCGTGTATTTTTAACCATGCAAAAATCACACGCGCCGCGAATTGATGGCTTATTAAATTCAATTTAATGTGTTTGACAATAAATGGCACGAAAATCAATGGCTGTACCTGGCGTCTTTATCAACGCCCTCGCTGGATACGAAACTTTGTTTCATTTTAAACTTTCGTTTATTTTTCCCCCCCAAAAAAAGAAGTTGGATCTTGCAAGAAGTTTACGAATGCCTTGACTTGCAAAGATCACCTCGCAAAAAATGCACAATTTCCAACAGTTAAAGATCCTAATGGTAGCTCGTAAAAAATTAAATTGCCACCCTTATAATTTAATTTTCTGAATGTAATTGTACGAAAAGACAGGAAAATTAATAAATGACGGGTTTTTATTTTACGTTTCATTTTAAATTTTTATATTTAATTATTCAAACAAGGTACGAAATTATGACAAGAAAGTGGTACTATATAACACAATAATTTCTTTCTTTTAGTAATGATAAGAAAAATATTTGCATAGTCCATTATTTTGTTTGAAAAATATTATCCTAACTGATAGCAACCTGGTGTTTCGTACCACTTGATCCCGAATATTTCTATGAGATAAGTTTTTAACAAATATGATTATATACATATAAAGATTTATACTTAATGACGTTATATCATCCTGATACAAAATATAGTAAATTTTGTATAGGTTCTTTTAATATGAAGAAAAAGTTTTGTTTGCCTTAATAATATATATATTACTATTACATTGAGAAAAAATATATATATATATATATTAATATTAAAATTTGTAATCTCTGGTTTTTAATTTTAAATATTCTTTTCTCTCCTTATACTTGGTTTAGTATTATTATTACTAAACCAAATTTATATATAAATAATAATGTCTAATAGTTAAGCAAATTATACTGTACACTTGTTATATATGTCTACCCATAATAAAATAATTGATATAACAGTTTAAGCTAGTCATTTTGCCTCATTTATAGAATATGATCGTTGACTAGTCGGTCTACCCAAAAGTCAAGTCAATCACATTCACTTGAATGAATATTAGATTACCGTATACGTGAAACGCGAGTTATTATTAAACTGCTAATCATTTTGATCACGTAGATGAATACGTCTGTGAATAAACTGAGCATAATACAAAAAAATGTACGAAAGTCTGAGGAATCGCGGTTGTTAGTGACGATTAAATATTGACCTTGTACATTACGACAATTTAAAAAAAAAAGAAAAAGAAAAAAAAGATTGTTTAGATGATCCAGTATAATGTCTGAAAATACTTCTATAAAACGCAATTAAAGTGCAATCAATTTTAATCAACATTACAAATTCAATTTTTATACACTCTTGCGCGTGATTTATTAAAATTAAATTCGTGTTGCGAATTAAAAAAAAAAAAAAAAAAGAGTGAACCGATGAATCAAAGTGCGTGCAATGCAAAATACTATTCAAATATTTGAATCCTAATAAATAATATTTTATGGCCATCTGCAGTTCTATTTATACGATTGCACTTCTCCAAGATCGTAATATATAACTGTAAGAAAAATATCCTGAAATACAAACGCCATCGTTGATGCTATTAATTTCACATATATTTACTTTGACAAATGTCACCAAGTGGGGCGTTATGACTTTTTATAAATATGTGGTTTAAAAGCAAACTCGCGTGTGTAAATAATTTTTGCCGTATTTTTGCTGTAATGAAAGATTGAAAAGATTATTTCAATCATATGACGAGCGGGAGAATTAAGCTTTAAAGAATATTGAAATTCAATTTAAATTTTGCCCGATTGAAAATATTTATTTTTGTCTTTATTTATACTTATATATATATATATATGTATGTATACATATATTTATTTATTTATCTTCATTTTATTTTGTATCAAATAATATATCATTTCATTTTGTATCAAATTATAAATGAACACAAATCCCCGAATTTTCACAAAATATATTAACAATTACTAACACATTTCAAGTGATGTGTTGCCCAAAATAAAACGTAGACCCCCCTTATAACAAATATAATTCACAGCAACCTCTTTAAAAGTAATAATTGGATTAACCTTCAGTTCAAAGAATCCCCAAAGATCTTAATTTTGTTATCTTATAATTCTTTCCATGAATACCATGAGTTCTTTTCATACGAAAACAATATTAGCTAATTACATCATTTTTTAATATAATTTTGATATAAAATATAACGAATACATATTATAAAATTACCAACGAAAATATTGTTTAAGTATTTTTCGATTACTTTTTTAATTTCTAATAATATTCAAAAATGTGATAAGATGAAATTTTGTTTGAAGAATTATTCAAACTCTATAACCCACATTACTATTTCGTGTTCGTGATCTCTAATTCACCAATTAATTAATATCAGTTTAGGTAATTAAATAGTTTCAGGTGGGATCATTGACACAGATTTGAATATGCTTGGTCTTTATTCGACGTAAGACCTAGATTTAAGAATTATGTTGTACAAAAGTGTAAAATTGAAAAATTTACAATTGCAAATCATAAATGTTTAATTTGGTTTAATAATTTGCAATAAAATTATTCTACTGTTATGTAAAATTATTAAATTATAACTCCTCGTTGAGTAAATGAATCGTGTACATTAATTTCGAGGAGAAAAAATGAATCGTATACATTAATTTCAGAAGTGAAAAAAGTTGCCAGTAAAAGAAATAGTCACCCCTCCCCTCCCACCATCGAAAAAAAAAATGAACAGTAAGCTACGGTCGAGCGTTATTTCTAAAAACTATGTTTGTCGTCCAATAAAATGTCAAATAGTACGGAGTAATGAATTGTTATTACTAAAATATCACATTAGTTAATGTAACAAGCATCGAACAGTTTTGTATTCATGAGAGAATCTTATCCACAATAAAATGTTTTTTGTAATGAAATATTCATGAAAGTTTGTCTGACGTTTTTTTAATCATCCCAAAAACGCCAGACAAACTTTCATCAGCAGTCAAACTGATATTACTATTATAAATAATAATTTATGATAATAAATGAAAAAAATTTCCTTACTAGTATGTAAAAAAAATGTAACAACAATGCAACAACATCTCTCAAAGATTTTTTTTTTCTTTTGAAAATATAATGCAATTATTAGTAAAAAGGAAAATATTTTTATCGGTAACAATATAAAGATTCGTGGAAGTTGGACACATGGAGCCAGAACAGAGGAATTATGAAAAAAAGTTCCAAGCAAAATAATTGCCAGTTTGTGATCAATAAGTGGATGGTACAGAGATTTAATGCGTTAAATTTGAATTACATTGAATCTTATTTTGGGAAAAGAATGAAATTGAAATGTTTTAGAATTTATGTCCAATACAAAAAAAATGAAATTAATTAAAACCTAATATACTAAATTTACAAATTCACACCCTTGCAACAAATTTTTTCCGGATCTTTTATCCGTAAGAGATCTTCGGTCTCTCTTCGTTGATCTATGGTCCATATATGTTCCCTCTTCAGATCTTACGTAGATGATTTACTTCATTGAATATCTTCATATATAATGTTATACACTTGAAATTGTAAGAAAAATTAATATTTAAATTAAATTAAAAAAAAAGTATAATAATATATGAAATATCAATTTATTTGTCATTATTTTTTAACAAATCAATGTAGTTTATGTTACAGTGTAATAGTGTAAATTAATTACAATTTAGAGTCAAGACTTTATTCTTTTACTTTAATTATTTTTAGTCCTTAATTCTAGCAAAAGTAATATCAATTAATTAATAATAAAATTTAAATTAGGATTTGTTTTTTAACACTTTTTTTAATTTTTTGTTTCAGATGCGTGAAAGGAGAAAAAGAAAACAAGTAAGATTTTAATGTTATAAGTATGTAAATTAATTTAATATGAAACTTAATACTGAAATATTAGCTAATGAATATTCATTATTTCATTCGCACGTAATTATTCATCTTTGTAATTATTTTTAATGGTCTTTTAATATGAAACTCATATTGATATGAGTGCCATATAAATCTAGTATAAATTTAATATAAGTCTAATATAAATCGTAGACTATTATAATACGATTTCATTTCAAACACATAAGAATGTTAGTGCAATTATTACCATAAAATTCTTTATAGCATATTTTAGTTACGTCTGTTGTTTCGATATTATTCCTATAATGGTATGGTAAAAGTTACTGGAAATACTTTAAGAATATGAAATGTTAGTATAATTTTGTTATTTTACCATAGTTTTACACAATGCCGCAAATACTTTAGAAAATATATAAATAATAACAAGCAAGTAATAATTACAACAGCAAATAGGGCAGTTATTAATATATTTAAAAAATAATCAGGTTAGAAGGCAACATATTTTATTCATTTGCGGGAAACATAAATCAGTAACGTCAATATTTGTTCGAATATTGGAAAATAAATATCTATCCCAAAACTTGAGGAAACTTAATTAAAATATGACAACACTTGTCTAAGCAAATATTTTGCCCAAAAGCAATATTATATTTGCCGTCAATTACTATTAATAGGTTTTCATGAAATTCCAATTGATGCCAATTAAGTCAAACCTCTAATTGCCTTTAAAAAAAAATAGCAAACGCCCATAAAAAAGTTACAACGATTCCGTTTTAAACAAAATAAACCAAGAAATTTATATTCAGCATTTTAGATAAGTTATTCAAACAAGAGACTAAATTTGTTTAAAAGCAAAATTTTCGATCTCTAACATTATCCTCGCAACTTTAAATGTACATACATAATCCCCGGAAACTTTCGTTCGGCGGTGTACAAAATTCAAAGAAAAGCATGAATTATTTTCTTTAAAAAAAAAAAAAAAAAAAACGTTCGCTGATATGAGGAAAATCCATTTATACCCATGGGTATATTTCTTATCAATGTTTCAGTACGAAGGAAACATTGAAGTTTCGTTATCCATAAAAATACGTGTACGAATTATCTTCAATGGTTTCAAGTAAATTATCATAATGCAAAATGTTTGCATTAATCCGCATAAAAAAATCAAACAATGTACGGCGTTGACCACAAACCTGTGCGATTAGAGAAAGGGGAAATAAGCCGCCAAAAAAAAATGTTATTAAAAAACTTTTATCACAAGAACGTAGGCGCGTATCGCATGGCACGTATCCCAATCCGCGCGCACTGGTTGACTAAAAAATCAACTGTCACTTCAACGAGCAGAAAAGCGTGCGGAGGACGAGCTCATCGCCGGCAACCGGTGGAACAAACTTTCCGACTAAAAGTGGCCGGACGCATTGTTTACGGTGGACGTTTGGAATCGCGACGCACCGCTTTCGACACCGAAGCGAACAGTGGATCACGGCGCGGAGCAGTCATTTGTCCAAGGACCTGCCACGTCCTCCCCTTTCGCCGCGGGCCAACGCCACACGAGCTTTGTTTATCCTTTATTCTTCATCCCCCCAATAAAGCTCCGGTTTCATCATCGTCTTAGCGATTTTCCACGGTCTTTTATTTCTTTTTACCCACCTCCCCCCTCCCGCTCTTCGCTTTCCCTCTTCGCGCAACTTTGCCGCGACAAAGAGAGAACAATTTTGGTAGGGGAAAACCTCCCCCTTCCGATCGCGCTCCACTTCCCCTTTCTGACGGCGCTAAAGCAAAAGGGGACAAATTGAAAAAAAGGAAAAATATGGAAAGACCAAAAAAACGGCAAACCACTAGGAAAAAGTTGACGTTGAATTTACTCAAAAGTCGATAATTGTTCGAACCACAGAGTGGGTCCGATCGTTAAGCGCGTGATGATACAACATTTGCGGTCATCATTTAGGCTGTTAACTAATAAGATCTTTATCGTGGCCGGACGCGTGCACGAAGTACAATCGTTGGGGTGGGGAGGGGGGTATTTTTCTCTAGGTGTTACGTATCTAGGAGTGACGTTTAAAGTGGGGTATATTGGTAATTCAAGTTTTTGAATATCAAGGGCGATGGCAATGAAGAGTATAACAATTGTTATTGCGAAAAATTTTATTGCAAACATGGCCGTGGTTTTTATTGTTTAAGTAATTTCCGTTTATGAAATTTATACGTTGAGAGGGATTTATTAGTAGTTGCTGGTATATTGTTAAAATGTACTCAAGAGCTCAGTAAAAATCGAGTATATATGGATATATATGTTGTTTCTTAATCCATATATGATCATATGTGGCCATATATGGATATACATGGTCAATATATGGCAATAATTAATATAATGTTCAAGCTTGATCAATTTTCAAGCCAAAAATCATGATTTTAATCATTTTCTCATATTGATACCATATATCAACCATATATAGCTATATAAGACCAAATATGAATTAAAAAAAAAACCATATACATTTCATTTTTACTAGAGAGATATGTGTGTATCAATAGTATTTCATATAATATGATGTAATAGTTAAAAGAAATATTAGAAAAAAATATTGTTATGAAGGAATAGAACTCGTTAACTTACAATCACTAGTCAGGTACTTTACCACTTCTCTATACCACTGTTTGCCAAAACAACTCTTCTTTGTAAAAGTCTAATGTCAATTTGAGGTGGGCGTGGCCTATTTACTGTGATCATACCAGTTCTATTCCTTGATCACATTTTTTCCCAATACTTTCTTAAAATACTGCATCATAATATAAGGAATACTTTAAATGTGTACATATCTCCGAGTTATTATAAAATATAGTAGCAATTAATAATAAATTTCTCTCCATTGTACTTTAAGAGGTTTCATTAAAATGCTTTTAATGTAATAAATGAGCCCAGGAGATAAATAAGAATGAGCAATTATTTATCTTCTGTTCAAGATTCTTAATTAAAATAAATACACGCATTCAAATAATTAATATTGCAAAAGACATGTAAATGCAAAATGTAAAGTAAATAATTGTCATCTAATCGTGGATCTAACATTTAGAGGATATATTCTATGCAAAGAGGTAAAATAAACTGAGTGATAAGTGTCCAATTAGACAGGAATAAAAATTCAAGTAAAATTCATAACAGTGAGTTGCAATAAACAAAGTCTGTATTGCTGAGTTGCAAAAATTGAATGCTAAGAAATTTTTCAATTAATTTTTGAGAAAAAGTGAAAAGTGCTGAAAATTCCCAATATTAGCAGTTTTTCAGTTTTTTCAGCTTTTTTCAATATTATTTTCAACAAAGAAAGATTATATTATTTTATTTAAATTATAATATATTTTGTTTAAATTGCACCATTTGTATAAAAATACACAAATTTTTAGTCACTATTGACTGTTAATTAACTAAAGGATCAATATATTACAGATAATAGTTTTTATTGATTGATTTTATTTATTACATTAATTAATTATTACCTAATATCTCTTATCAACTAATATTCTAAAACTATTATTCTATAACACTAATTATCTATTATTCGTTAATTGTCCCGAGATTTTCTCATTGATAACATTCAATTAAATATATAAATATAATTTTATAAAAACTGTGTCTGTTTTCAAAGAATATTTGTAATTAAAATAAAATAAGCAATTAAACATATTAATTATCTTTTTGAAGGTAGTAATATTAAATACTTAAAATATATTAATAACAATTACCTTTATTATTTGTAAACTTTTTAATTTGTTAATATTTAATATACGTAGTACGAAGACAATAATGAGATAATTTAAATGAAATATAAATCATTCTCTGTCCTATTTTTTTATTCTCCAAGTCGAAGTAAATCTGTCAAAAGTACCATCTATATTGAACAAGTGCAGTGATGATTACGTTACTATTTGTTATTTTTTGCATAATTTGTCATCCCTTTATAAGCATTTTATTATATGTTACTTAATTTAAATAAGTTGTTAAAAATTGAGGAGATGTTGAACATTTGAACAATTAGGATATGGGTCATTGTTTTTAATTAATAATAGCAATTCACAAACAAAAAGGCAGACAATGAATCTTTCTGCTGTAAAACACTTACTTATCATATTCACCCCTTAAAATTATCTTATGTAATTAATCTTTAAAATCTTCTCGTTTTTATCATGTATTTTGCATACAACAGTACTAATTTATGAAGAAAAGCCCTTCGGTTATATTGAAAGAACAATATTTATCAAGGCTCTCTTTGATAAGAAATTTTCCTTCCTTTACGATATCCCGAAGATAATTTATTTGTAATAAGTTATCTTCGAATAGATAAAGTAAAATTATTTTATATATTCTAATAATATTTCACGTATTATTTAAAGAAATACTTATTTAAGACAATAATATTTTATATAACAAATTCAAGGAGGAAAGAAGAAAATAAATGTTATATAATATACACAGTAAATAATGTCCACTTATTTCAATAATAAGTGGATTTTCCACTTGATATTTTGGTAAAAGTAATTCCGGTTACTATAAGAATAATATTCTTAGCATAAGAATAATATTATTATGCTTAAAGGAAATCGTGTTAACGATATGATAAATAGTTTTAAATTAAGCATAATTACATAAGAAGACTGTCCTCTTATAAAAAGCGTATAAAATGTTCTAAGATATTTTTTATATTTTTCTTCACTTTTCACGTTGCTAAAAAGTTACTAATTAAAAATGAACAACATAAATTAATAAATTTAAATATTTCTGACAAATAAATCCTATTTATCAAATAGTTAGAAATAAACGAATAATAATGTCAAACTAATTACCTACTTTTACCCCTAATCAGCTTAACGTGAGATTCTGTCATTTGATTGTCCACAAACATATATAATGATATTCGTGTACACCAACACGAATCGATTATTTTGTACTCGGACCCTAAATTTTATATCGCACTTGAAAAACGAATATTAAACATTAAATTCCTTATCAAAACCTTTTCAATTGATTAAATTATCGTAATTTGTTACGATATACAATAGCCCCATATCTGACTCAAATTTATATTAGAAAATCAAGTTGAAAGCATATTTAATACCAAATAAATCGTTAATAATTTCTATTAAACATTATTAAGTTAAAAGTTTAAAATCATTAATTAAAAAAAGATTAAGTAAACATTGCAAATTTTTGCATAACTAAGCGAAACATAATTAAATAATAATAAAAAGAATATGAAATTCCGCCGTATCATAAATTGACAAATGCATCATAAAATAAATCAAGTAATTGGACAATTTGTACGCTCTCTTAAAATAGGCCAGGTTTCCGAAATAAACAGAGCAACAGATGATAAACTTTAATGAATGAAATCAACCCATTTTATTGGCTCATAAAAATCTTGCGCGCTGTAAATTTCATCGACGGTACATTAAATAATTATAATTCCCGTTACATCGTCCAACAAATTTGACTCGTCAGCTTAATCTTTAAAAAAAAAAAGAAAAACGTACACACATTAAAACCAAGTTTATTGATCTTTAACAAAGCGACAAACCGCATTATTCGTACGTTCCACTGTGCGCAGAAGAAATAAAATAACAAATGGTCCAAGTTACAAGCGATTCGACTTCCACGAAATAATAATCTTAATTCGCAAGGATCAGCTCGAGAAATGTCACTTTTTCATTTCCATTTCGTTGGGGTGGAACGTGTATCGTGACACGTCAATTAAATTCGTCGTTCTGACTAAACGGAATAATTTCACCGCGAAATTAAACGCAACGTTCTTTGACTTTTCCATTGAGATTGCGGCGAGTAAAAAAAAAAAACGACGGCGGATTAACGCGGGCCATATTTTAGCCGTACGAACAGGGTAACTAACCTTTCGTGGAGCATCATATAGTGCGGTGTATAGAGTGGCACCAGCGCATCATCCCAGATATCCGTTCGGTCTGCGGGTGCGTACAAACAGCCACCGGAATTCCCGTTCCGACGCGCCAAAAATTTCGTCGATATTCAATTGACTCATGACGGAAATTAAATCGACCCGATGTTGAGCGCCGCGGCGAATTATACGTTGGAAAATAATTGACCGATCGTTGCGGGTAACGAAAACGCCAGATTGGTGTTTCCACGCCCGAGACTAGTTGACTTTCGTTGATTATTTCGGGGAGTCATCATCTCTTATGCTTGCCCGGCGTGTGTCACGGGGAAAGTGGAAAAGAAAACAGCATCCGCGCGCACGCTCCGGATGGAATCTGACATAAGGTGTGCACGTGCGCGAAAATCAATTTTGTTGGCACGTTGTGTAATCGCGGACAGAGACGACCAATTATTTTTCAGCCGCTGATGCTTGATAACGCACAATATTTTAGATTGAACCAAAATAAACGTATAAATAGAAAAGATGTCAGGTGCTCCTTTATAACGCAACAATTTATACTGAGCTTCTTAACCGCCTAAAATATCATCATTTAGGGGCACCTTTAACATCGATCATTGAAATCAATATAACAGTCGAACGATGTATTATTTGTTATTTCAATTGTTATATTTGCTCGATAAATTTAAATGATTAAATGAAGTTATAAGAAACTGTTGGATCGGTTGTTATTGTGCGCATCTTCGATTAAGTAAAGTATAATAATTAATTTGAATAATCTTCGTTCGTACATTAAAGTGGTCAACTGTGGCAAATTTAAGTTGTACCTAAAGTTAGATTTTCAGATATAATCTACTGCATGACAATATAAGTTCAGCTGTTGTGTTGCACGCGACATGTATCAATGGCACGCAAAGATACTATATATGAATCCTGTGGAAATTCTTTTCACGTATAATGCTTATTAATACAATTATGTCCAATTGATAATTTCATTTATTGATAATGTCTGTTTTTTTGTTTGCTTTTATGCAAGTGAAAAAATTGTTAAGGAACCTTACAGTTATTTAGAATTTGAAGTAATTCAAAACTGTACATAAAAACTAATGAATACCTAATTTCAGGTATATTGTATACCCTTGGAATGTTCACAAGTATATCATTTGCATCCAAAAGACATACTTTATTTGAACATAGCATTTAAACCCCTATCCTAAACAAACATTATATCTGTACTGCTTATAATTCTGCAGATATAATCGCATGATTAGAAATTGCAATCATAATTTTCAGATCACTTAATTATATATTTACAGACCAAATTATCTTTAAAATCCAGTTAATAATTATTATTTAAAGTGCAAAAAGGAGTTATACAATTGTTATATAAGACAGAAATTTAACTCAATAATATTATTTCTTTTGCAATGAACAATACGAGTAACATTGAATGTTTTTCCGCAATGTTTTGTCATCCTTTCAATATTTTCTCTATAAACTGTACTTTAATTCATACTGCAAGTGACATCTGAACATATTTGTTTATATTTCCAAAAAAACTTCCACAAAAGTTAAGCAAGTGTGGCAGAAAACTCGCGATATATGTTCTTGGATAAATATGTTTAGGGAACGGTCATGCACCTTCCACCGTTTTGCACACGTTCGTATCTTCAACGTAAATGATTTTTATTTTTCATACTCGTTAGTTGAATGCAATGGACATTTGTGCAAATAATCATCCATCATTAATATTACAATGAAACATATGTGACATTTTGAGTAACATTTTCATTAAATAAATAGATCGTGCCCCAAGTGTTTTTCCAATCTTTAGTCGTAATTGAAAGACACTTTTTACAAAATCAGGGTTTGGAAATTCAAATTCTTTACGAGAATTAAATGTATAGTTTTTTATTATTCGATATTCTTTAAGAAATAAAATATTTTGAAAGTGGTTTAGTAGCCAAACTTAGCAGCTGAGAAAAAAGTTATATGGTTAAATTTTGTGATGACTAGAATTCTGGTTGAGTTAACCATATTTTGGTTATTTTAACTAAAAATTAGGTAAGTGGAACTAAATTTTTGTATTCATATAGTTAATATTGCTATTCTTTTTCTTCAGTGCAATGGTCGGCCAACGATTCTTCTAGTTGTACTAGTACATGCAGAAAAAAAGAATATTAAAAATTAGAAACCAAGGGATTTCAAATTTTAATAAAGTGAATTCTAATTTTTAACAAACTGTTTATTACATGTTTTGTCCAATAGCTGTCACTATTCAGTGTCTCTAACCTATGCTGTTCATAAAACAGAATGTCAAATTTCTTAAACTAAAAGAGATAAAAAAATTACTCTTACTCTTAATTGCACCATTAAATTTGCATTAAAATAATATTTATTATACCATAGTACAATTTTATTATATATACAAATGTCATATTATATATGTCAATATTATATACTAATATTTATACATATTTTGTATATATATTTTAACAGATTTATTTATTCATCAATTAGGATATACATAAAATGTATATAAGATTTATTTGTGTGTACTTAACTGTTACACATGCATAAATATTTTACATTATATGCAAATATGGTGATATTATCACAATGTTACGTTAATATAAACAATCTGGAATGTGTCTAGCATTGTGTGTCTGGTAACGTCTCATCCCAAAACTCTCGCCAGATGTTTGCCAGACTTATTTGTTAACACAGGATTTGTACAAACATACACCAAGTACAAAGAATATACAATAATAATGCAAAGTGTAATAATTATTCCGATATTTTCAGACAATTTAGTGCAAAACTATAAATAAATAACTTTTTTATAGTTATAAAGTAATGCAATTTTTTTAACTTTAATCTTGTTTTAATGTATCAGTTTTTTAAAGATCAACACAAATTAATAAATTAAACGTAATTGATCCGAAGCCGACGAAGTATGTTCAGATTTGATGATTGGAAAAGTAATTCATATCGAATTTGATTTATCAATGAATTTAACCAGGCATTAATTTAATCATTTTATTGTTAAACTTTATTATTACAACATTTTATTTGCACAAGTTGATACTGGTTTGATCAACTATTAACTAATTTGTAACTACGTAATTAAAATAATAGATTTAAACAAAGGTGTTACTAATTTTGTAACGCAACTATTAAATATTGACAAGTCATTTTTATTATTATGCCGTTATTTTTGAAACCATCGCTGCTTTTCACATTACCGATCTGTATCGGTAAATAATATTATTTAATATTCTAAAAATATACTTGCAGTATTAAATAATATCGTTTGTTACATTTTCGTAAATAAGATTAATTATTAAAGTTAAAAAATATATGTTATGTTGAAAATGTGTTTTTAATTTGATTAATTAATAATGTACTTAATAAATTGTTTTATTTTATTAAAAAATGGAACAATATTTATATAAATTTCTATAGAAAGTAAGGGATATTACTTCTTCCAGTAATAATTATAAACTTAGTTATATAATACAATCATATATATGTATATATATTAGAAAGAATTAAACATAATATTTATATGATAATATAAATAATGAAATTTGAATTTAAGATTTCACATGTGCGAACCAACGAGCTGAACAATTAATAATTGTTTATTATGTCATAAATAATATTTAAATATTTATTACCGAAGAAAATCACAAGTTTAAGAATGCATATATTCTTAAATGACTCAATACTAATGTCATACGGATCATTTTAATTGCACATTTATTTTGCGTAAATGAGAATAGAACGAAAGTAAAAGTTGAAACATTATTTCACACGTGTGTTATTAGTGTAAACCCAGGATGATAATTAATTTATTGACTCATAAAGCAGACAGCTTTATGTGATACATTTTAATAAAATTGCCCGCGAGCAGTAAAATATAATGAAATTGTTAAATACATTCGGAATTTATAATTTACAATAATTCTTTTGAAAACTGCCTTTAAATTACAAACAATTTATTATGTAAAATGCAAAAAGTAATTTTCTTCATTGCACTCGTGCATTTTATTCTATATTTACTGATTTTATATTAACTTTATTTTCATTTATAAAACTAATTTTACTATCCCAATTTTTTATATTTTTAAAATTTTAATTATTGCAAATTATTCAAGTCCTTTCAGTGATTTTTTTTCAGAATCTTTCAATATTATATATATTTCAAAGAGACATTATTGGGAAGGATAAACATGGTGTCGTAATATATTCTGGCAGAAATTTTTATTTTGGTCTTTCATCATGAAACGTCACGAAATAAGAAACGAACCGGCAGAAATATCTTCAAGAATCGTGAGATATAAAAAGAAACAGCTTAGTATCAATGCAACCTTCAGTTCTAAGACAATACGTAAAGTTCTCTTGTTATTTTTTTTTTTTTTTTTTTTTTTTTTTTTTTTTTGAAGATTTCCTATTCTCTCAATTTTATGTCACACGGTTTTTTGTTTTGTTGATTTTTATAAGTATTATTAGTGCTCCCTTTTATAGTGCAAAACATAGTTTTCTTTTTAATCGTGTCCAATTGTAATATACAAATGTGGAGGAAGCTAAAGTAAATTGTGCTTTTTTTACTCTTTCATACGTGCACTTCGAATTGTTCTATTCATTTTTTGCAATTAAATATTCCACTTTTTTTTATCCTTTACGGAATTACTTACAGGTATTAATTATGAATTATTGGAATATAAAGCACAAACAAGAAAAAATGGCGGATTATACAAAAAATTTTCGTAAGTATATATTAATGATGCGTACCCCTAATTGACATCACGGTCATTATTAAATGAATCTGTTATTTAATTTAAAATGAATTTTGTCTTATTACATTTTAAAGTATATCCTAATGAATACCATTATTTATTTAATAATGGCGATAATAGTAATAATAACAACTGTGAATTATTTTTAAACTACAAATTAACGTATTCTATAATTAATTGTATTATTGTATTAAGTTTAAATTGAGCATGTAATAATTGTAAACACAACTATGTTTGAGTCGAATTTCAATGTGTAATATGTTATGATTTGCAATTATTTAACAAAGCTGTTTCTCGTACAGTAAAAACATCCCAGAGTCTTTTTAAGTACACATATTACTTGGATAATTTAATATGTTTCAATTAAAATTTCATAATTAAAACATCGATCGTATTACAACAAAACTGAATAAATAAGACAATTAATTTTCATAATGTTTTCCTCGTGGATAACATTTTATTAAAGTACACTAAATTAATAGATACATTTATTGTTAAAATAAATAGAAAAAGTGAATAGAAAAATGATATATCATTTAGTAATATATCATTAATAAATATAAAATAAAAGCTCTCATATAAATTTGAATTTTATTTTCTTAAATAAGAATTTATTTATTTTATATTGTAATTATAATTTAACAAAATTTGCCTTTAACAGAATTTAAGATAAATGATTCATTTTAATGTTACTTTAGTACAGTTTATGGATTATTTTTGGATTTTCTGTGCTACAATTTCTATTGACGTTAAATTGTAGTTTTCATAAACAAAGTGCGTACGGTAAATATCTATATTTGCGTACAACGCACGCATTGCATTATTGCAAATATGAGTCACACTCAGATGAGTTGTATTTTTAAAATTTTCAACAAAGAATCGCGAAGAACGAATTTTTGAATTCTACAATGGAAAGTTTAAACGTTAAAGTGCTTTTCAAAGGCTTTGAATCATAAGATGTGTTTATTGTAATATCATATTACTTTATTTTGCAAAATATGTCATATTCATTGAAATTAATATATTAATTTTCCTTTGTGCCGATGTTAAATAAGGCACTTTAATATTTTCTATTTATTTTTATTTCTATATATATTTAATTATAACAAATAGCATGATATTACCTAACTATATTATTTAATATTTAAAAATAAATCGATGATTACTTTGAATATCATATAAGACTTTTCTCCCATGAATTGCTCTGAAAGATAAAATTTATATTTATCTCCACTGTAAATTTCAATAAAGTTCAATTAAAGCAATATAAAAATAATACATGGCAAATGGAATTGTAAATCTCTCTTTAGGGCGTAATTAATTTTGTTTACAACATATTTAATCAGTGTTTTTTTTTTAAATTCCTGCTTGAATTAACATAGCTCAAACAGTTGTCTTTCAATTATGTACTCCATTTCTATAAACAGTCAAAATTCATCACCAATTGTACTGCAGTTTACTCATTCATATCCATCATTCGTTGCAGGGTACCTGTGCAAGCATATCCAGCATTTACTACAAACTTTATTATTTTTTATACTTCAATATTCTCAACGTATATCTGAGTATACATATAGTTCATTGAACTTAAAAGATAATCCGTTTGCATTAATAATCCTTATCTATGCCAAATCATAAATAAGATAGAAAGCATTTAACTTGGAAAATGGCTTGATGCAATCTCGATACCTAATTTAACCAGGTACTTTTTACAGTATTTGCATACAAACCCAATGATCTTAATCAATGGTCGATCTTAAAAGCAAAGACGATCCCTGCACGTGAACTTGAAACAAGAAAGAACAAGTTCAAGTGGTGGGGGGGGGGGATAAAACTTTGATATGAGAAGGAATGAGTTTTCGGGAGGAGAACGGAAAAATGGTGCGGTGGCTGGAAGGCGATCGAAAAGGCAAAAGGCGCAGGTGGCTTAAGGGCCCCCCGAAGGATACTCGCGCGCGAAGACAAGAAGAGGTTGTGTCAGAAACAGAAAAAGAAGAAATGTGAGAAAAGAGCAAAATGCGCGTAGTGGGGGAACCAGTTCCAGAGTTCAGCAGTCGGGTCGAAGGTGGCTAAGTCTGTCTTGGTGATCTTGGTTAGTGACCAGCCAGAGGAGAACCCCTCACCCTGCCCGAGAGATTTGTACCGCGTTACTGCAGAAAACGGCAGTATTTCAAGCGCAGCCCGAAGGCTCCGGCATCTCCTGCCAAGTGGCTCCCAAGTTTCAGGTTAGTGAGGAAAGTTATTCGTTACGGTTGTGAGGTCGCCCGACAGATTTAAGATTCGTCTCGCTTTTCGCGAACACTTATTGTTCCGTGGGACCGCCACCACGTCGCTTGTCAAAACTTTTAATCCGGCTCCACTTTTGTTCGCGCGTTATCCAGGTTTCGCGGTCTCTTTCCTTCGTACAACAATTTTCCCAATTTCAACGTCATTTAACGACGCTTATATTTTATATATTTATTCGCGCGCCTTTGGACCACTTTATTTTCCCGCTGAAATTTAATTTTGCCCGAGGTGAGTGCTTTTACTTTTCCTTCTTCCCCCCCCCCCCCCCCCCCCCCGAGTTAATAAAAGGGTGGACGTTTGACATTTCTTGAATGAAGCGTTCCGCCGAAGGGAACGATTCGAGTATTAGCGCGTACGGTAGATTTCAATGAACGGACCATGAGAACGCGCTTTGTTTTATATATCGGACTCTATTTTTACGCAACTTCCCTTCGATAAGGTGAATTGTTTAAATTTAAACTTGGACCGAGAAAGCGTTCTGTGTGCGTAGATTTGTGCGGGTATAAATAATTGATTTAACGCGTGCTCGGATTTGTATCATTTTTTTATCATTATTTACTTTATAGTATACGGGCCGAATATTTTACGAATTCATTAATAATAACGCGTGGTTGATATTAATTCGACTTCCGAAGGATCGAAAAAAGAGTGGCGCGAAAAAAAAAAGAGTTTGCCATGGACGTAAGAATACGACTGACTTTTTTGCCGTTTAAATGTCTCTTCCTCGATGCCTCGCCGTTATATCGAAAACATCCTTGAGCAAATTGGTCAAAATATTTTAATGAACCGTTACATGGAATTTTACAGAGGTTTCGAACTTGCATCGAGAGAAAGAAATGGTAGTATAAATTAACGCGCTTGGCGTCAATTGAGCAATCAATTTACACTGAGAGCAAAAATATTGAAAAAATTATAATTTTCCGTTGTAATTTAAGGACATGATAGACAAGGTTGCAAAAAGTACAATCAAAAATTTTACAATGTAATCAAACATTTGTAAAAATAAAGTGAAAAATCATAATATTTAGGTGTTTTATGAAAACATTTTATAATTTTTTATTGCAAAGTTTTGGCTTTATCCACTATGTCCTCAAATTACAAAAAAAGATTACAATTTTTACAAAAATTTTTCTCTCAGTGTAGCGAGAAAAATGTATAATAATATTTCTAATAAAAGTGATACAAATCGTGGTAAATGTATTGGTACTATTATTTTATCTCATTGCAAGATTTAAGATTAAGAGAAAACAATTGAAATTATGGCGATTGAACATTTTTCACGTGCCACTTTGAAACCGGCAAATTTGTCAGTAAAGTGGAATATCAATTATCCTTCTTAAGAAGAAATTATATCTTGAAACGCGAGTTCATTTTAAAATATTTTAAATTGCAATGGAATCATCATTTAATTGCTGCTTTGTTTCAACGATTTTGTACCACCCTGCGAGCTAAAAAAACAATGCAAACAAATAAGAGTCATTAATTAGACTTTTTGTCGATTACGATGGTGCAAAAATTGTGCATGAAAAATTTACTTTAAATTACATTTATTACGCAATCATTCTGATATAACATTTTGTATTGAAATAAGTTTTCTTTTGAACTCTGCTTTAAATTTTGTAACATAAACCTTACTTGTTCGACTTTAAAATATCTACACTGAGAACGTTTTTTTTTTGTAAAAATTGTAATCTTTTTTTTGTAATTTGAGGACATAATGAATAAAGCCAAAAAAGTACAGTAAAAAATTATAAAACTTATTCATAAAAGCAATTTGAATGATTTTCCATCATGTCTTCAAATTGCAACAAAAAATATCAGTTTTTTCACAATTTTTCTTACTGTATAACAATATTATGCCAACATTTTACTACAAAAATTGTGTAAATATGGTGGAAGCTGAATATTGTTACTTTTACAATAAAATTTTCTTTAAATTTATCAAAGTTTATACGAACGATCCCCCCCAGTCACGTGACTCCATTTAGAATCACTTTAAATTTGAATTTTTATGGCTTCTGGTCTCTAAATTTTAAAGTTCAATTTAATTAATCACTTTCGTCATTGTAATGAGCCTTCGAATTGTGTTAAGGACTTGTCGCGAACCTGATTCTAACTAAATTCCAAATCACACCGTCGACAAATATTATAATCATTTTCTTTCAATTGCCACCTTACATGATGGATAGGCCGTTCGTGATACCCTTCAAAGCCAATGTTAAATAATTGCGTCAACGTTGAGTGACGTGTTTCCATGAACTATCATTTCACCGAACGCTTCTGCAGGTATTTTATCAAAACCGTGGAAATGCCAAAACACGAAGTTGATAATAAAAATATTTATTTGCCGATTAATTGAAAATATTTGCACGATCGCGCGAAAACAATGTTTCGTTTGCGTTGCAATGTCAAAATAAGGTGACAACACACCGTGTATGTTTTTCTTTCAGACAATTCAAAGCCGAAACATTTTATTATTGAAAGGTAGAGCTTTATAAACTGCCTGTATAAAAAATTAATATTATCATTAACTGTGTGCACGCGATTTTAAAAGACGACTTGATTAAGATACATATTTAATTATAAAATACAATGGATTTGATTTCAAATAAATAAAGTATTAATTATTTTTTTTAGTTAAAGGTACAATTTCAATTACTTTAATATTTCGCAAAAATATATAAGTTTCGAAACAAGACTTTAAATGTTGATTCATAATTTAGCAATTGTATAAATTTTGTTAGAAAAATGTTAGAATGGAATTAAAGATAAAGTAAAAACATCAACATTATAATGTAACTAATAATCATTCAAGTATTTGCAATCGAATATATAAAGCTTTAATGTAATACGATTATCGTGATATTATTTAATTTTTTATTAACGTTTGCCATTAAATTAATGTTAAATTAATATTAAATGTTCGTTTACTAGCAACACTAATTTAATCTTTCACACTAATAGAATATTATCACTAAAATATTACGTGATCTAAGTTATTAAAAAAAAATTTTTCAGTTGAAATAAGCGAATAAAGATTATTAAAAATTGAGTATGACACGACTTCATGAAATTATAAGATTGAATTTATTGTTCAATGATAATTAAATTAATGCATAAGTTTGAAAATGTATTAAGAGGATTAATGGAGGCCAATTTTTAGACACAATCATTTGTTAAAAAACTGCATTTTTTGAGTCAAGTCAATTGTACACTGAGAAAAATGTGACAGAAAAATTTGCTGTTTTTAACTGTGTTTCAGATGTATATCCGTTTTTCAGTAAAAATTAGTTTTTTTAAAGGAAAAATTTCTGTTTCGTTTATAACTATAACATTTAAAATTCGTGTCTTTGCTTTTAAAAAACATTAATTTATACTGAAAGACGGATCACATCTGAAACAATTACAAACAAGAATTTTTACAGTCATATTTTTCTCAGTGTGTGTTATATTCTCGGTCGTAACTCGCACTATTAACATTGATTGGCACCAAATAATGAAATCGAGTTGCGACAATTGTACCTGGTGGGGACAAAATTTCGGCGACCCCTAGAAAAATCGACCGCTATTATAATTACCCTTCTTAATCAGCTGTTTTTAATTCGTCCGTATTTTTTCATGCCCACTAACTGTGTCAGTCATTTCATAATACCGGAATGTTGAAATTCTCGACGTACGTTCTTGCCTTGATTCGAATCCTTTTCCCGGTGCTGTTTATGTTAGTTGACTCGATTAGCGATTGACTAATGAACGAACATTCAAATGCGACCTGAAACCTAGGCGGATCTCAGCAGTTTGCGACTAATGATTATTCAAAAAAAGCTATTATTTTTTGCAATTCGCACTTTGAAAGGCGGATTTTCGTTCGGTTTCATAAATATCTAGTGTTCCTTGAGTAAAAAGTACTTTCTTCCTCCTTCGACAAATAATTTGCCTTGTTCGAAAGAAAAAATTGTATTGCACATTTACCTTCGAAGTAAGAAAAAATACTTTTTTTAATGTCATTTTTAATTTACAACTACACTGGAAAAAAGTAAATTTTAATATTAAGAAATGGAAGACTTTCTTAAATCTATCTAATAAATATTAATTAAATATAGTTCATATTTTTAAGAAAATTTCTTCTAATTTAGAATATTTTTAGGTACACATGGTAAACGTTTGTAAATTATTTTTTGTTATCCCTCGGTGCGTCACAAGGAACAGTTTTTCGATCAATTCATTTAATTAAGAATTGCCGTAACGAATCAATCGAAGTCACTGCTGAGATGTTTCGATAATGAAATGCTCGTTCCATTGTAATCGTATTATTAGATAGAAACATAAAGATGCGTATCAGAAAATATGAAACTAAATAGATTATAAGGTGCAGTAGGGGCAAGAAGCATGACATTATAATGAAATAATATTTTTACATAATCAAGAGTTGAAAAATTATTGTCACGAATTATTATGTGCCATTATTTAAGTTATGGTTCAATGAAAAATTTTATTTTTAAATATAAATGTAATCATTATTTATTCGTGATATTTAAAGATACAACATAATAATATATCAAAGAAGATTTGAATGAACATTGGTTTTTTCTTTTTCAATATTTCTATAAAGTGTATTAGTGTTTTAATAAATATGTTCGATTTCTTGAAACTGATAAGTTTATAAGTTTTACTTAACTTTATAATATATAAGGTATACTTATTCATAGTAAAATGTAATATTCACATAAGAATTTGTTCAAGATTCAAGTTAATAGTCCGTAACACCGGAAAAGCATAATTTTACTAATTTTTTTTTTTTTTTACATTCTTACATTTTTTTTAATTTTACATTCTTATATCTTTATGGAAGTCTAATTTTCGTGGATAAATCTTCATAAAATAGGGACATTAATTTGAAAGATAAAGGAATGAAATTGTTTTCTTCCTTTTTTTTGTTTTGTTTTTTTTTTTTTTTTTTTATTAGTAAACACAATTTTTATGTAAATTGCCATTGGTATATTGAGATACTTATCTTGCTCGTCCATAGAACAATACTGAGAACCAAATAACTAGGTTAACTTTTAAGCACTTCAAGAAATATGTGAACAAAAACTTATAAGAGAGCGTTAAACTGGTGTTCATTTTTACAACTGACATTTTTGTTTCAAGAATAATTTTTGACTCCATTTATGCAACAAGTATCCGCGCTAAACAAACAAATATGCGCGAAATATTATCGCAAACAAGTTTCCAAGGTTCGTTTTCATGAAATTTATCTTCATTTTTCAGACAACTCCGAGGCTTAATTTCGAAAAGCAAAAAAATCGCCGAACGTCCGAGGCATCTTACGCCGCCTCGCCAAGTAGCAAACAAACTAATTATTTAGCATTATTTACGGCGCATAAAAATGCTGATTATAGAAATGAAATTTAAATTCAGTGAAACGCAAAAAACGTGCCGTAATGATAGGCCCCACGTAAATCTCAATGAATACGCGAGTAAAAGTTGTGAATGACCGAGAACCTGTTTTTCTAATGATAACAAATAAACACGATTTTCTTTTACGATGTAAAAATCGGTAATAACTCATGGCAGTAGAAAACGGATGTGTTCATTACAACATTAAACAATATTTTTTAGATATCCTGTTTACCCAATTCGTGAACACGATCTTTTTAAATCGATGATATTAAACTGAAATGACACACATTTCCATTTCAATAAATTATTTCATATATCTTTTCATTTAATGAGTAACAAATTAACGCAAATTTTTACACTTTATCATTATCCTTATCATTAATATATTTTTGTAAACTGGCAAATATTCGAACAGTTCCAATTACACTGAGAAAAAAGTAATAGTAAAATTGAGAACAATTTATATCCATTTAAGGATATTTCTGGAGTGTGAACAATTTTACTATTAAAAATAGTAAAAATGATAATTATCAAAGCAATTTGTAGTACTTTTCTACTAATATTTTCTACATGACATTTAAATTTTACTATTATTAACAGTAGAAAAAATTACTTTTCCAATATATCCTCAAATTAATACAAAAAATAGTAATTTGTGATATATCTTTTTTCTCAGTATAATTATCAGTACTTCATATAATTATTTTAACTATTAATAATAATATTATATTAACTTTTTTTATTTAATTTTTATTTCCTTTTGTTATAATTGTTTATAATTGTTTATTTAATTAACAATAAATATATACCTTTTTATTGCAAAAATTTTGTACACAGCATTGTAAAAAAATAATCACCAACATTCCAATTAAAAAAAGCAAATAAATTAATGTTTCGTATAATATTTTCACGACAAATAGATATATCCTTTCAACCAAGTTAAAATTTAAATAGAATTTATATTAATAATGATAATTGTTTTGAATTAAGTACATTGATAATTAATCTGAACTGTTTGAACGAGCTCGGCGGTAAAAACTAATTTTCTTTATTTAACAAAAAATTTTTTTAATTCTTAAACTGTACACTGAGAAAAATATGATAGAAAAAATCACTGTTTTTAACTGTATTGTAGATATATATCGGTCTTTCAGTAACAATTACTGTTTTTTAAAAGAAAAAATGTCTGTTTTATCTATAAATATAACATTTAAAACTAGTTTCTTTGCATTTAAAAAATAGTAATTGTAACTGAAAGACGGATAAACATCTGAAGCACAGTTAAAAACAGTACTTTTTTTCCGTCATATTTTCCTCAGTGTATATATTCTATCTATAAAAAATTGTTACCCATCGCGGATATTTATAACATTCGTCCGAGTGAAAATAATTTCCTCCGAACTACCAATTATGAAATAATTTTGTAAACATCATGCGCGATATCTTAACAAACTCATGCGATAATGTAATGCCTAATGCAAATATTGTGATGATATAATTAAATAATATCCCTGCCATTGGCTTGTTATCGTATATACCCGAATTGAGTTACAATCGTGTAAGCAAAAGCGAAATAAAAATAGAATTAAATGGAAGATTTGTGCGACTTCTCGCTTTCAATGGGGGAATGGCAACATATGAAACTTCGTTTCCATATTAATGTCAAACGCAACGTATAAAGTATTGTAACAAATCGCTCCGCGATGATTAATAAGCTATAACGACATTGCTTTCTAGTGGCTCTGATAATTGCAGCTGATCTACTTTTTGTTTAGAACAGCAACCACCGTTGCTTTCTACAGTTATTTGCAATTTCTTTTTTCGGTATTTGAGAAACAATCTCCTTCAACTGCCGTCTTATTACTTGATTGGTTATATAAATATATATATATATATATATATATATATATATATATATGTATAAGTATGTGTAAAAAAAAAACGTTAACTTTCAATGCTACGCGTTGACATAACGTATGAATAAGATCCATTTACATAACGTAGGAAACAATTGAAATAATTTAAATTAAATGATGAGTGACGAGCGATTCTCGATCGGGACAATAAATAAATGAAAATGAATAAGAAAAATAATCAATGTCAAATTGATGGGAAATGTTTAACAAAAAAAAAAAGACTGAGGAATAAGAAACACCCGACGATAAACAGTTATTGGATTCATAATCGATTGTAAAAATTGATGGAAAATAATTATGGCTTGATAAATGATGCGAAGTAATCAATCAAAGACGGTGGATGAGAAAAAAAAACGGGCGCTTAATAAATAAGAGATAAAATATTAAGAACGGTGAATCGTAAATGAGTAATTATCGATGATAAATATTAATGCAAAGTCAATAAATTATTATTCTTCGACGATTATTTAGTACACGCGGACAAATAATAGCACAGGTATTACCATACATTGTGGCAATGATGGCAAAAAAAAAAGAAATTTATATTTTTGTTTGTACTCCGCAACGATGTCATTTTAAAGTATAATAATTCTTCGTAAATTTAAAGATTGATTGCACGTCGTTAATGCGAGGAGAAAAAAAGAATATTAACATTTAAAAGCCCAGGGGATTTAACATTTTAGTGTACTGAATTCTAATTTGTGACAAACATTTTATTTTATAATTTGTTCATTGGACGTCGTAGTAGTAAACCTTCCCTAATAGCAAGAAATATTTCAAAAGTATTTGTCAAAAGTATTCCAGAATATTTCAAAAATATTTGTCAAAAATATTCCTGAATATTTCAAAAATATTTGTCAAAAATTTCCCTATGTCCGACTCCAGAAATATTTATGGTACATATCTGGAATATTAAAGAAAACTCAAATCACCCAAGAATATACCAAACATGTTCCTGGAGCCAGAAATTAGAATATTTCCTTGGATATTTTCAGAATATACCAAAAATATTCTTTGAAGTTTGGATTTTATTAAAAACTAGTATTTCTTTTTTCTCTAAATGTAATATTCATTTTTACATTGAATTAAAATCTATGAGATTGATATAAAATACGAACATTATTCAACACCTCCAGTTTTTAAGGATTAATGAACGTGATTAAAAGTCAGTCGTATTCGTTTCATTGGAAAATCTATTTACATAATAATTGGTGCGCTGAGTATATTCGAAAGATAAGAAATCGAACTGAAGAACGAAAATGATGTTAAAATTTGTGTTTTGCAGAATAGCGCCAGTAACGAGAACCAGTTTTGAAAGATGAGCGTGCAGTTACAAAAAACAAAACTGGTGCCACCAGATGGCGGATGGGGTTGGGTGGTTCTGATATCCGCCTTAACGGTGAACTTATTGATACCAGGAACGGTCAAGTCCTTTGGAGTGCTTTTCGTCGAATTTTTAGAAGTCTTTAAAGCGTCGACGACTGCAGCTTCCTGGATGCCGGCGCTCTGTTACTTTTTGTACAGTGCCTTGGGTACATATTTGCACTTTGTCAAACGAAAGATGTGTGAATGAACAATGAGAAAATGTTAAGAATAGACTTCCATGTCAGATGTCGTTTCAAATGATGTTTGGCATTCAACGCAAAAGAGCGAGCATGATTTTGCAGTTAAATCATTCTGCAAAATCATGCTTCGTTTTATGTGCAATTGCAATAGCTGCGACTTTGATTGGTTCTATCAATTTTGCCCTTCGATGCGGTAACATGGTAAACAGATTCCTCATGCTCCATTTCAGATATCTTTTGCAAAAAAAGCAAAGTATGTAAGAATCATTGTGAATTAAATTACTCGTGATTTTATCATTAAATGAAGGAACTTATACAGTGAAAGATTATTAATGATAATTATAATGATTATTATTTCGGGAACCAAAGGTGGCACAATAAATTTGGAAACTTTTTAATATTTTTCCTAATAACGATAGAGGATACATTGCGCGGAAAATTATTCTGTATCTAATGTGATAGATGTTTGCATCCTGCTCGTATAATTTATTTCAAAATATTTATAACTTTAGTTTATTGTTCACTTTTGTGTGCATGAATCACATAAAACGTACATGTGTCTTTCATAAATGTCTAAAATCAGTTACAAATAATATATCACGTGTGATTATCGTGTCATTGCGAAAAGTTATTTCAATCAGAAATTTGAGATTAATTTAGTAATCATAAATATTATTATTTTATTTATTCTATTAAATTTGAATTTCTACAGTTATTTGTTAAAATAAAACTATAGTGATAAGAAGAATTTCTTAACAAATACTCTCGAAAAACTAAGTTGAGTTATAAAAAAATTGAATATAAAGACGCAATGTCTTTCTAATTTTTAATTGACCAAAAACTTTTTACTAAAATTAAATAAATTTATTTATTATCAGGTTGGTTCCATTGTTTCGTATCATTACATTAACAATGTGCGAATTGTACGAAACTAAATTTTTGTTCAAAAAAGTTTGTAAAAATGTATGTAATAAAATTCAAAAGTTTTACTGATTTAAAAGTTTTAATATTAGTCTAATTTATTTGATTGTCTAAATAATGATTCGTCATATACACGCTTTGTTTCCTACTTATTGCGCTATCTTCGTTTCAAAGAGATTTCTAATAATTTTTCACAAAAAAAACTTTCAAGTAAGTTGAAAGAACTCATCAAGAGAAATATAAATAGCCTTTGTTTCAAAGTTTTATTCTCTTTTCTCTTCAAGTTCAAACCCACATTATTTTATTATACTTTATTGTATGCTTTTTCAATTCTTATTATATTATCACTAAAATCAAAGTTCACGTACAAAATGTCATTCTTTCATTTATATTTTAATAAATTTACATACATGATTTTGACAATAAATCTAAAACTAACAAAATTTTGTCATTTAAAATAACATTTTGTATATGAATATTTAATTTTTATTTAACATTCTAGCTTGCAATATTTTATATCAAAAATTTATTTTTATTATATATAAGCTAAAAAGTTGGATAATCCTTAACAATAAAAAATAACAACTAATAAATAAAGATTATTTGAATATTTCTGCAGGGCTGTTTAGTCAATCAATTATTTCCCCTATGTAGCATGTAATCTAAATTAGTTGCTGGAAAAAGGGCACCGAAATTATCTGGGATGGAATGTAGAGATTCTGCTCTTATTTAATGTTACGCGCTTTGAAATAAATAACATAAAAGTAATTAAAAAAAAAAAAACAAAACAAAAAAAAACAGAGGTCTGGGGCAGAGTATGGAGAGTCTGGTCCAGACCATACTTTAAATGTCCAGAATAAAAGAAATCTGGGACAAAGTATGCCATACGCTATCCCAGGCATTGCATCACAAAACGCTTTTATTCGGGTATGTATACAAAACCACTCTTATTTAATAATGTTTAATTATACATATCTTTTGTATGCACAGAGAAAATAAATTGTAGCCGAATTACGATAATTTTCCTCCGTGCATTAAAAAAAATATGAAATAATTGTGTGTCGATCATGTTCTCTCTCTCTCTCTCTCTTTCTTTTCCTTTTTTTTGTAATAATGTGCATAAAAAAATTTTTCTCATTGTTTAATTGTCACATGATCCACCCGACACCAAAATCATACGAGCATTGCACTAATTTTCATTGTGGATGACTGTTCCGTAGGCAGGAGTATTATGGCAAAATATTTTCAGGACCTTTGTCGAGCATTTTGTCGAACAAATTCTCGTACAAAACGGTGACCATGATCGGAGGAGCTTGTGCGGCTATTGGGATGATGTCGAGCTACTTCGCTAATTCAGTATCGTATCTTTACGTAAGGTAAGCCGCGCATTTCTCAATCGGTTCAATGTACAGAATAAATTATTCTTCGTTTCATTAACTTTGCTCATGAATAATTGACTCGGTTAATTTAATAATGATACGATTGATCAATTCAATGCTAACATCACGAGGAATACGATAAGAAAGACGCGAAAACTTTTTGTTACTAATATGACAGTAAAAAAGGTAATATTCCCTTAGCATTTTGTTTCACTTATACTATGAGTTGATGGTAAGGCTGAGAGGAGTTATTAATAAGTGTTTGGGTTTTAGCTACGGTCTTATGGTCGGAATGGGAGCTGGTCTAACATTCCCGCCAACCGTTTACATTGTGACAGCTTACTTCGTCAAATATCGAGGATTAGCCAATGGTTTATGCGTATCTGGAAGTGCAATTGGTTCTATCATTTTACCTCCATTCATGCAATATCTTTTGAATGAATTTGGATATCGGTAAATATGTTATATATCATTAATTATTATAAAAAATTGAACTGAAAGATACTAAGTGATTTCCAGTAAGGCTTCTAATAAAGCAGTAAAACATGGAGGAAAATAAATTGAAAAAAATACAAAAATGTTAAAACAAATTACTTTTATTATTATATATATTTTATTAGTAAACAGGGTATATACTTAAAGTCTTATAATATTGTCCAAACATCTTTCAAAATAGCAGAACTTAAAAATGGAAGAATGATAAAATTTATCTTTTAGTGGTGCTGTATTGATCATCGGTGCACTTACCCTAAACACGATTCTATGCGGTCTTCTCTATCATCCAGTGGAGGAACACATGAAGAAAGTGCCCATAACCGGAGGAATCTTCAACACCGGCCTAACGCTAGAAGAGTGTCCGAAAATTAATCCCGAGGGACCTGTGATTTGTATTACGAGCACCATAAATGAAACTAGCGAGAAATCTAAAGCAACTAACGAAACCAGCGACAATCAGAACAATTTGGATACAAATCATCATACATTGAATAAGGCCAACCCTAATACTATAACAAAAAGTATCATTATTAATAAACCAATAAACAGTATTATAAATGAAACTTCTCCAAAGACTGACAAGGAATCGACTGTATTCCACAATGGCGAGTCGGACGTCGACTTGTACAAGAAGAATCTCTGCCAGGCAACCCAGAAGACATCCAAAGTATTGGAAGAAAAAGTAGCGTCGAAGAAGAAGCATTTCGACTTCAGCGTCTTGAGGGATCCAATATATTTAATTATCTTGATTTCCAATTCCACTTCAGCCATCAGCAATACCAACTTTATGATCTTATTACCGTCCTATGCCAAAGACGAGGGTTTTGACAAAAGTCATGCAGCTGCCTTGATATCAGTGGTATCCTTACTGGATCTGATTGGGAGAATAGGAGGTGCGTCCCTTTCGGATATAACTTGTATTCCCAAGTACTGTTATTTTATAGGTGGTCTCGGGGTGAGTGGTGTGGCCTTGGCCCTTTTACCCATGGCCACCAGTTACGGAATGCTTGCCTTCTTCTGCGCGCTTTTTGGACTTTCCTCTGGCATATACATTGGCATCACCACTGTCATCCTCTCCGACATGCTGGGAAGCGAGAAACTCAGCTCCTCGTATGGAATTTCACTTTTCGTAAATGGCATGTTGCAGCTCATAGGACCACCGGTTTGCGGGGTCATCTACGAGAGAATTAATTCTTATAAGCCCATATTCTTCGCCTTCGGTATTATTCTGATATGGGGAACTGCCCTGTGGGCATTAATGCCAATTATCCGGCGGAATAAAAACAAAAAACTGCAGAATGCGTGACCGAAAGTTGGTATATTTATTATTTTTATTCCTTTAGACGGTGATCCAATGATCAAACAATCGATGTACTCGATTCAAATTATCAGATTAAGTAATGCTCAAATGCTGCTGAAGCTGAATCGAGTTATGTAGCACAAGACTATTGACTGTTATCTTATGTTAGATTTAATTTGAAATGTTGAGGACGAGCTGAAATTACGTGATTTAATATTAAATGTGAATTAATATTAAATGGGAATCACGATTAATGAACTATGGTCATAGAAGTTTATTCGTTTAAATGTTAAATCGACACATGTTATATTGACTCCACGGATCTTAGAATTCGTCGTTAGATAATTAATAACAGTTGCAAATGTACTAATCTCCAAGGATGTAACCCGTACTTGTACCAGATGTTAAATAGGTGTAAAAAATTATATGGTTTTGTACATTTTATTTATAATAATAAAAAGTATTTTGACATACGAAATCAATTATTTTAATTTTTGTTTCCTATTTAGTTATGAATGTTTTTTTTATTTCCTTTTAGGACACGTGTGTGTATATATATATTCGCGCTAATGAAGTTAACTTGTATAAAATAAATATTTATACAAATGTATTCTATTAAAAATAATTAACATGTTTTATCGACATCAATAAATCAGATTACGCATCTGTCGTAAAGTACTAAACAAACATGCACAATCATTTACTTCGAGTCTGAATAATTTTGTATTGATTGTAAACATTAAATCAGTCGACATATAATCATATCGTTAAATAGATACATCTTATTTTTGATTCAATTGGAGAAATAATTTTTTTTATTAAAACAATTATTTGAAAAAACTTATGTTGATAATTTTGTTTTAATGTAATTTCAATTCGAGTAAACAATACGTACGATATTTATGCACAAGTTACATTTTCTTTAGCGGAGGTTATTAATATATTGAATATAAAGATATATTTAAGAAGTTGAGACAAATGCCTTTATTGCTGTTCACATCACATATAAACATAGTTTTATAAATATAACAATGAATCGAATTGAATGCAATAGAAGTTCAACAAAAACGTAGAAAAGTTATATAAAACTAATCAAATTTATTTAATTTTCAAGTTATTAACAAATATCAATGAAATAAATAATGAGCCTAAAAAAATACTGCGTAATCAAATTGTCATCTTTGATAGCGTGTATCCTGTATGGAACATGCAGGAGGCTAAATACGAAATGAATGAAATGAAATATTAACAACTGTTTCGTTAAAGTAGATATGAAAATATTCATGTGATTACAGAAACTAAAATATAAAATTAACATTGTTCACAAGTTGCTTATCCTTATATCATTCGTGAAAATACTTATTATCTTTTATTTAATAAACTATTATTTTATTCCTTCAAGAATAATAATTAATCTGGGAGTAGGTACATATTACTCCTTTAGACCGACCAACAATGACAACAGGGTAAAATTTTTCTTAAAAGTGACGCCCTACTCCCGGGTATAGCAAAAAATAAGATCGAAATTCATTATTTAAAGAACAAATTGAAATGGAAAATAAATTAAATAATTCGATTAACAGCGGCAAGAAAGTTTGTAATATTATGGTTAATCAGTTAACATATTTCGAAAACAAATACAAGATTACAATTAAAGAATTAATGCTTTCAAAACTAAAAATCCAAATGCTTAAATAAATGTATAGAACTAATATACCAGTGAAATTCAAAACTTCTTGATACTGTTACTCGAAACATTATAATGATTTTATTAACAGCGCTGAATTATTCACAAAAAATATATTTACAGGATGAAAGCGATTTTCCAATAAATATATTGCTAAATTATTAATGAAATCTTACGAGTAATTAAACAATTTAACTCGAGAATATTATAACCTATTTTATAAATGCCTAATCGAGAAATCAATCGTCAAATACATTAATATAGTTTTCTTATAGAAATCGATTTTATTTGATAATTAAAATATTCTAAAACTAATTGCAATTGTTTGTGACAATTGGTGTACCGTGAGTTCAAACATCACATACAAATTCAATTCATAAAACATTTCTTTGGGAAATCATTGAGCTACTAATTTGAAACAATTCATTCAATTACATTTTAACATCAAATTTAAGATAATATAAAAAATTATGTTTATATTATAAATATGTAAATTTAATAATTGATAATAAACAAAACTTTAACGTAACATTTCATATAAAGTTTAACATATATCCCTAGTAGAAATAAATTTAGATCGAAACTTGGTTTTACATCAGCATAATTTATCTTCTTAGATCTTATAGATATTTTAAAAGGAACTGCTATATTAAGAATACATAAGTTTTGTATGAGTTCCAACTCAAAAACATTAAATATATACTTTTAGAAAGTGAAATTGTTATTCTTAGCCATGAATACTAATTAAATAAGATTATGTATTTTTATTAAGATCAAAATTATGACATTTTGCATTTTTCTTGAAATACCTCAAAAACAAAATTATTTAAAGATTAATTTGTGTAAATTTCATTAGAAATTTTAATTAGTTAAATATAAATATCTTAATTTTTATTTCCATTAAGATCCAAATAAATTTCTACTACGAATTTTATACGAACTTTTCAAATCTATATCAATAATAAACTTTTACAATTTCGTCTTAATATTGCAATTATAGTATATCAATGCCCATTAGAGGTCAATTATTTAAAATAGTTTTATACCAAAATACTGGTGGTAAGAAGGCAATTTAATTTTAACAATTAAACAAATTTTTATTATTAAAAAATTTATTTTACAATCGATCGCAAAAATAAAAGATAATTTTAACACTAGAACGACCAAAGCAGTCATTTTGACTGCTGACCTCTCCTTCTAACGCACGGTACTGTAATTCGAATTGTCCTTATTTAGAAATTGTCTGGTCTTTCTAGTGTTAAAAAAGAAAATAATTGTCTTGAAAGAAATCTTAATTAAATTACTACTGATAGATTTATATAGTGGATAATAATGAAAAAAATAAATTCATATTGAATCTATCGCAACGTACATCAATCCAAATTTAAAAGAATAAATTTGATATATAATTTCTTTCATTGAAAACATTGTAAGGTATATTTCGTGTATATTCATACATTTCTATTAAAAAATAAATGATTATTTTACGTTTCTGTGCATAAAAAGGTTTAAAGTGCAACTTTGAAATTACACGTAAATTGTAAAAAATATTTTGTTTACAATTATTCCATTCCTTTATATAGTTTTGAAAAAATATTATTTTAGTAATTTTTTTTAAATATTAGTAAATACAAAATATCTAATTTCATATGAAATTTTGAATGAAATGAAGTATACTTCCCAAGAAACAACACTATTAACGTTAATCAAAATATAATATTTAAAACAAATGAGCAATCAATTTAGATTACTGTGTTCAATTTAAATATAAAAAGCGACACATGAAATTATAAGGCAAGGGATGTGATGATACAATGGGAAATCTGTGATATAAAAATGTTTGTGAAATAAATTACTAAGTAAATTTCTAACGCGAAACATGCATAATCGTATCACACCATTTTCTTTTGTTCAGCGCGGTTCTCTCTTTTATTTACAGTCATAAAACAGCACTTCAGCATCGAGCAAACGTACCCCAAATATTACTAAGTTTTTACATCGTATAATTACAAGTTAAAAAAATTGTTCTCTCAAAATCGCAAATAAAGTCGATCAGGAAAAATAAACCTTCATTTTCATTCAAAGTCAAAGCTTAATGATCGACTGAGTATTTGAGTGCGTTTTTTTTTTGGTTTTCAACTAGAAAATTAGGCTTTTGTGATCGAAGAATCAAAGTCAGTTAATCGGACAAAGTACTTCAGAGGAATGTTTTCAAACCATATTTGTTCGCTTAAACAAAATACCTCCAATAAAATGAATTCAATTCTTTCTTCAGATATATAATTTGTCTCACTGGCGTTTTTCAATTAAATGTACTAAACAATGCGTCTTTCGAAACAAAAATCATTTGTGTCATGTTTGGGGAACGAACGTACTTCGCTCTCTTCAATTTCTGTCCGCACAATATTCATATTCACAATATTTGTAATAAAAATGGTTTAAATCTAACTCGAAATGTCAAAGTCACACGGTGAGACGACAAATTTCTTCCGCATTTAATTATTATTAGAAAGTTTGTGGAGTTTATTACTCCTGCAGTAAATGCTGGTTTGATGTGAAAATCTTAAGAGTCCGACGAATAAAATTCCTCTTTAGTTGCTAATTCGTGGAGTGATTTTATGAATAAGAAAACGCTTAGCCAGCTTTAGCGCTACGTTTCTGGGACGAAAATTTCTACAGAATCGGTTGTATTTTTGGCATTCTGACTGCGCATTGCGCGTCTTCGTTCTTCCAACATTTGTCGACGTGATTGCTCGCGTGCTTCTCTTGCCTTTCGATTCGCTTCACTATTTACTACGGGTTTCGGTTTACTCATAGGAATCCGTCGCTTCGATGTACCATTGTTAGTTTGAGGCGGAGCAGTTGATTTGACATCTGATGTAACCTAAACATAAAAAATGAATCCATTAATTATGGATCAAAATTTGTTTACATGATAATGTAACTATTAGTATTGTACATAATGCATGAAATGATTATTTAATAAAATTATAATAAAGTCTTTTACACATAATTTACTTGATTTCTTTTTCTTCTTTTATAATGAATCTTCGCATTTCTTCATGATTTTCTTCAGATTTTTGCTTGTACTCATATTGCATTAAAAATTATAATTTACATACAAGTTCAAACACGATTTGCCCAAAAATATTTTATTATGTCACAAAATGTAAGTATATTATAATAAAATCAATTTCAGAAATGTTAGTTGCACGCATTTTGAGTTACAAATAAACGACAATTATAAGGATTCAATCTATAAAATATTATCGCAAGACTCAAAATTCCTGAGGCGTATAAATATAAAGATAACCGGCACAAAGTTCTATTCGATATGAGAAATTTTATCATGCCAAATATTCTCCTAGGAACTGTTTTATGCACTAATGAATCCAACAATTTCATTTCACTAATAGTAAAATCTATTTTCTTTAATATTTCAGTATCTTGCAACGTTTCAGATTCGACTACTTCCGTTGTCAAGTTTTCTTTACCACCCACTTTATCATTCATATTTTCAACATCCTTAAAATTCAACGGGCATACATTATTTTCAATCGAAATTGGCTTATTAATATTAAATTTAGGAGAAGATTCTTTCAAATTCGGCCAAAAATTATTAGGATTTACGTTTAATTTATTACTTGTTTCTTGAGGGAAACAATATTGTACCATGAAATTTTGATTATTCACTAAGTTTGAAAAAAATGAATGGTTCTTTTTTAGAGCTTGTTCTGTCTTAATGTCATCATCATTGCAAAGATTTTCTTTTTCGTTTTCAATAAGTTCAATGCTTGGATCCAAAAGAATTTCCACGGGAAAAAGTTCATTATCAGATTCTTTATCGAAATTGACACTTTCACCGGACATTGACGATAGCATAGAATCGTTGTTTTCAATATTAGGTATAAGTACTACATTTTTTTCAATTGTTTCTTCTAATTCATCTGAAATATTTTCTATAGATTCTGTTTGAACATCATCCGAAACTTCACAAATCTTCGAAGGAAATTTTTCCGTGCATCTGAACTTTTTATACCGTCGAAAAAGTGGGTTTTTGCGTATTGTGTCCGGAGAAAAGGAAACGTGCTGTATCACTTTCCGCACATTTTGTGATTTCAATGAACTTTTTTGATTTAATGCCGAATTATTCGTCTCAAAATTCACCTGCGGACTGAGCGAACTCAGAATTGGTTTATTAACATTTCCTATTGACTCCCTGTTAAGACGAACGGTCGAGTTTCTTAACGGGTCGTTGACATCTTTTAATTGTCTTTCATTAGCATTTGGACTCGAACTGTTCGCATTATCATAAAACTGATGGGATTTTATGGAAATATTTTTTCGATTATGAACATATTTTTCAGTATTTACTTGTTTATGTTCGGTAATTTTAATTTCTTTATTTTTCGCGAATGTATTCGCGGGATTAAAGCAAGAAATCCATTTCGAGGTGTAGTTTTCATTTGATTTTTTGCGGAGTACACGTTTAGGATGAAAATTTAGGTTGTCGCATGCATCACTGAAATCTCGACTATTCGTCTTCGGAGGACATGGTTTATCTTTTTGTTGCGACGTAGCTTTTTTGCGTGTAGCTTTGGGTTCAGGTGGCGTATACGAAGAAGATGAACATACCTCTTGCCAGTGGCTATTTCTCAGACGTTCAATTTGCTGGAACAGATTATTTACTTGGACTACTTGCAGCATCACCATGTCCCAGAATCCCGCGAGATCTGCATTGGTTGTTGGAAATTCTTCGCCAGGAATTTGATTCTAAAACATGATATTTGTTGTAATAAAGAATTATAATCGAAATTATAATTAAACATTATAATGCATAGCACAGGTAAAAATTATCAATTTTTCTTAAGTTGTATGTGTATACTTACAATATTTTTCTGACAAAGTCCCATAAATTGGTGCATCTTCTGAGTAGCTAAAAGTCTCGCCTTTCCAGCGGCGGAACGTAATTTACCAGCGGCTTCTTCTGGTAATGATGTTGTATTTGCCAGTTCGTTTTCAGCAGATTCTGCTAGAGAAATGAGTCTATCTCTTTCTCTCTCTAATAGCTGTGTACATACAGAATGGTACATAAAACATATGTTTTAATATATGGTAAATTAATTTCTAAAGTTTATCAAAATATATAATTCTATATATTTAGATATCTAGCTAGATTAAAGACCTATTTCATCATCACTATCATTGAAGTATGCACGGAGAGAAAAGATTGACTAAGATTGTTAGGAAACGGGATACACACTTGTTCGAACTATTTCACTTGTATATTAAAAAAAATGGTTTACAAATGTCTCAAATTAAAAAATCAATAATTATTATTATATTTTTGGTGAAAATGAAATTTGCAGTTTCTCAAACCGAAGAATTAATAATGTAGAATTTTCCATTACATCTGGCATGAAAGTAAAATTCGCGAAGTTAGTATGCGTCTATACAAGAAAATGAATTCGATGCATTTTAAATTCAAGCAATATGCATTATGTAGAGAAGGATTTTACTTGGTAAATTTTTTTCTTGCTTTTTCTCGGGAATAACATTATTTTGAAAACATTAAAATCCTTTATTTTATGATGCGAATTTTAAATTGTACATAATATTTACGAATGACAAATGAATCATATTTATTTAAACAGAAATTAATACACAATTAGATTATAATTAATTAAATTAAGATTTTAACTGTTTTGTCCATTAACTTTAAAAGAAAAAGAAATTGTTTTGAATTTATATCCTTTTTAATTTACAATTCTAATAAAAGTGCAACTTAATCTTTTATTTCCCGTTACAAAAAAGGAAAAAAATCTTACCTTCATAAAGTAATGACCATCCTTATCTTCTTCCCTAACTACTTTGGCTTCGGCCGCTTGTTTCGCAATGTTGGTTGAACTTGCGCTTGGTTCAATAACAGGTAAAACTACTTTTGGTGCTGCGGGTTGTTGGTCCGTGAGACTGGTAACACTCGAACTCATTTTAACGGGTTTACTCGGAGATGTAACCTCTTTCGCTGCTGGTGGGACCACTGGTGACTCTTTGGTTTCATCTTTTTTCGAGGACAACGATAACCTACAGGAATTATAAAGCATTAATGTCTTATCGAAAAGAAATAATCCAAACCCATTTATTAAATTATAAGTAATTCTTCATATTGATACTACGTCCAATGTTTTCTGTCACCTCCATTAACGATTTATTAAAGTTCTTATCGGAGTTAGATCTTAAAATAAATCAATTTCCTATTTAAATAATTTATATTAATTATTTAAGGTATTATTTTAGACTTATTTTAAGTTATTATAGACTGTTAAATGTTTATATTGTATGAAAGAGAAAGAAGGAGAAATGTATACTGACCTCTGCAACGGTTTAATTACTTGTTCCGAGCCATCCGTGGGTCTTCGAGGGCTAACGACTGGGAGTTGTGCGCGAAATTCGGGACGCAAGTGTCGTAAAACAGGCAAATTTTTTAGATTCTCCTCAACGCTGGCATTGTCTAATGAAGAATTATTAGAATTATTAGATCTATTGAGACTGCTGTCACTTGTATTGGATTTGGTTACAGTGCTGCGTTTAAAGAAGAAACCCTGAGCTAGAGCACCTGGCCCGTACAATCGTTCTACTCGTTGTTGGATGAATGATTTTTGACTACCTGTAGAATTATTGTGCTCCGAATCATTCGACAAACCATTCGTTATACTCGAGCTTGTGTAGGATGAATGTGACACTAAAAACAAATGAGATCGCATTAACATAACAAGAACAATTTGATTTTTTATATTAAAACGACAGTTGAATAAATTTGAGTTCAGAGAAGAAAATTGACGAAATACAATTACCATTGCGTGATGTGGATTTCGGTGAACTGTTTGTAATAATTGACGAATACGATTCATCGTGCGAATTAATTATATTCTCTCGTGCGGGACTTTTCAAAACCGGTCGAATGGGGCTATAATTTGGAAACACCGTATGGTGGGATATTCCTTTGTCAACAACGTCCATGTAATTTTTTGTTTCCGAGTAACTCTCAATTCTACGGGTTTCCTTCAATCCATTGGAGAAACCATTCTGACGATCCATGGCTAAGGGCGAAATTGAATGACTCTTTGGCGGATGAGGATGCGATGGTACGTTCAGATTCTCACTTGATCTGAAAATAAATAAACATCTTTAATAAACTTTTGGATGTGGTTTTTTTAATTAGAATTGATATCATGAAGAAAAAAGAAGGAAAACTTAAATGAAGTTTAATTTCATTCTTGAAAAGCAAATCTCAATGTGAAATTACAATTTTTGGATAAAATAAACTAACCCTATCAAATATTATATATTTTACTTTTGTTACTTTTGTTAGTTTTTACAAAATTTCATTGGTGAACAAATACACAATTACTGTATTTAATTTCAGTAATATCTTTTTATCAATATAACATGATTCTTTGTCTTAGCAAAGTCAACTCCAAATTAATCGTTACGATAACTAAGAAAATGTAAGCAGCAATCATAGAACTTTGCGACGAAACAAAAACTCACCGAAATCCAGCTGGACTCGTGTCTCTGGTAACAAGCCTTGTTCCCGGGCTGCTATCTCTGGAGCGAAATCCCTCTCTCAATTTACTATCGTACCTAGTGATACCCGAATAGCCACTTATACTACAAGCCAGTCCCAAATAGCTCGGTTTCTTCGTTATCAATTGGTCGGGTTCGCTGCTGCTGTGGTGGCCATTACTTATAGTCACTTTTTCATGGGGACTCGTGCTTTGTCGCGCCGTTTCCGAATTGCCGTTTTTCAGTTTGTCGGCCTCGCCGTTGCACGACAGATTCAGACTGTGCAAAGTTTTCTCCGACAGAGATCGTCTCGTTGCTTCTGAAAAATTGCAAAACAACCGTTAAAAACCAATCGCGAGCATTAAAAGTCAATCCATTCCAAGGAAAGGACGACGACGAGTGGCTCCGCTAATAATTCCGCGACTATCCCATAAGAAGCAGCTCGCACGCGAGTTCTATTTAAAAGCAAAATCTCGCGCGAGATAGCACGAGAATAGCCAGAGACTCTCGAGTGAAAGACACGAAAATCGTTGTCCTCGGCTTGGCACGACGCTTGAAAACCCAGTCGCGCATCCCGTGCATCGGTGGACTAATTTTGATCGGACTCCCTAGCGGAAAGTCGACTGCGAAATTTCATTCTGAAAGTCACCGCGGAGGCCGCGCTCCAGCGTGCTTGAATGAACGTCGCAACCCTGCGAACCGTCCCAACTGACGAACCGTTTACTTCCAACAAAGCTTCCAAATTCAGCATCCAAAAATATTGGAGTTAGAAATAGTCTACCTATCAATTCTCGCAATTTATCCCTGTCCCTGTACTACTTCAACACCATCCAAGTTCGACATCCACTTCCTACTCAATTCCGGAATTAACTTTCAATTCCAACCGGAAGTCCCTTCCCCCAATTAAGTACCACTTTCGCGTCTGGTGTATTTTAAGCATTCGAAATACATATCGTGCTGGGTCTAATCAGGTCTAATAATAAAGTTGAAATTCTAGAAAGTTCAAGGGTCGCGTTCTCGAGTGGGGATACAACTTGTTACCAGGATTTGGAGGGGGGGTGCAAACTATTTGGAAAGAGTGCTCAAAGGTCATTGGCGGGAATATGTGCCGGGGTTCGTTGGCGGGTTGTGCAAGGTCATGCTGGCGAAACAGCTTTGCCAACCTGATCGGTCGGAGGCGGACTGCTCGATGTCCAGGCTGCAGCTACCAATGCTCTCCTGGCTGGTCATGTTGGGGTGCTTGACAGCGGCGCCGGGGTTGACCTCCGGGTCCAGGCGCTGGTAATTCAATGGCTGAACAGCTAAGGATAGGGGCCGGGTCCGCCGGTTAACCCTGTCCGTACCGCCACCGTCGGGGACCAACGTCACCGTGGAACTGACGTCCTCGCCGTCCCCCAGACCGGCCACCTCGCTTCGTCCAGCTTTGTTGCGGCTACGCCGGTCCTCGTCCCCTCGGTCCTCGTGCACACTGTCGACGTTTTTTCGTTCATTACTCCATCTTTATTTCCCCCGCATCATTCGTGTTCAACATTGTTCGTTAATAATCATTTCTTTTTTTTTTTTTTGTATCATCGTGTGGTACAGTGCAATTTTTGTGTTATTTGTGCGTTATGTGGTACTTGTCATCTGCTACCAAATATTTTTTCTTTCTTTTTTTTTCAATGTCGTTTTATAGCTTTGTTTTAGTTAATTCATTCGGTGTAATTGTGATTTAGTATTCTTGATATATTTAGTATTCTTTTGTTTTGTTATGACTTCAATTCAAATGGTGGGTTAAAGTGGAATTCTTATTGCTGTTTTATGCAAATGTAATTATTGCCCTCTCGTATTAAATTGTTAGAAAAATCATGCTCAATTCAGTTTAATGTGAGATTATAAGTAGGTTACTTAACGAAATGTTGAGATAAAGATCAATGTTTTTTTTTTTAATTTGATTGTAATTAAAAGTTTCGTTTTATTTCATTTTATTAAAGATTGTTTGAGTACACTGAGAAAAATAAAATAATAAGAGTTACTATACTTTCTGGCATTCTGAGACTCTATGCTCCAATGTTAAGAACTTTGCCAGACAGTCTGGTAAACGGTGTCACTTTTTCAAGTACCAATTATC
>JABFPN010000329.1:0-52003 GCA_022817305.1 Leptoteleia sp. ZL-2020 | reverse complement strand
TAGACTGAAAGAAAAAAGTACGACAATAACAATTGAACGACGCATGTGTATTTTCAAATAGACATATTCTTATAATAAATAGAATATCTGCTTAGTGTTATCTGAAATAAGTTTTATTATAAAATGAAATTCCTTTTAATATAAAAACCTTAATCTATTGTATATTAACTGAATATTCTTATTTTTAATAGATTTTCTATTAGTTTTAATAGGAATATTTTCTTTGTACAGGTTTCTTAAAGTAAGTATATTTTTTTTCTGAGTGTATCTAACAATATTTAGGTATACAATATAATTGTTTTCTGATATATTTTTAATATATGAAATTCAGTACGTTGGATTTTTCTTTTATACTTTCTCCTACAATTTGTTATATAGCGCGTTGTAAATTTTAATATAATCATGGCAAGTAGTGAAAAGTACATCCCACTCGACTATAAATTATGTCTATTTTGTGTGCAATATTTTTCTACTCGATATTTGTTGCAAAATACCTACATTGTTCATTGAATTTTCCGTGCACGTATTATAATTGACTTTAATATGGGTAGATTAGAATTACGAAACAATAAGATATAACGATGTAATAAATGCGTAGGAAATGTTAACGCTGCGTTTCATGCATTATTACAATTAAAAGTTTTGTTTACTAAAATTAACAATGATAACAATCCAAAAAATACCTACATCTACTTATAACTTTACGACTTGAAACTAACTATATCATTTTAACTTTGTCGAACACATATTAATCTCAATCTGCACTGAAAACTTTATTAAATCACTCCAATATACCGTTATACCTGTGTGTACACCTGGGTAGAAAAGTCGGTGCTCGGTCAAGTATTATCATCGGGCCAAACGTGGCTCACTATTTGTGGACAACAGTTGAAATCAGTCTTGGCCATTTATTGGCACAACTATCGGGCAATCGTTGATACGTGTGGCAAACTCGGCTTTAATTTTTTGTACCGCTCGATGAGCAATGTCGGACAATCCCTTGTCCGAAAGTTAAGCTTTAGGGTGGAAAGAAAAAAAAAAAAAAAAAAAAAGAAGGAAAAAGGTGAAAAAACAACAACAAAGGAGAAGAAAAAAGAATACAGTTGAATGCACAGAAAGACACGTGCAATTCCGCCATACCCTCGTGTGTCGTATCGCGAATCTGACCACGTCGGGCGGCGTCGAGTGAGCCCAAGAATATAGATGAGTCATACATTCGCAAGCCGTTGTAACACATAGGTATGTCGCGGAGATGTGCGCGCGGTACCGAGCGCGCGCGCGATAAAAGCGAAGGTGTTGGCTCCGTTATGCGTTGCTCTCTTTATCGCCTCGCGCGCGTACATTTAACCGGCATTTGCGTACAGCGTCAAACGGTCCGTCCCGCGGATGACTAATCGATAATCACGCCAGTTTTGTTTTGCCGACGATTGGGCCATTCATAAACGCGGCCAACCTTCCCTGTCCCCCTTTCCCTCGCGGGCTATTTCGCCGCAACGTCGCCGACCTTTGCGGCAATTTTGTCGCCAGGGTCGCGGGCGACGGTGGCGCCGCCCGACGCACCGCGGAAAACGTCGCGGCTCCCCCGTCTTGCGAGAAAGCCGCGAGCGCCGCTTAAAGGAGCGCGGACGATCGGCGCGCTCGACAATTACAAGGATCCGGTTTAATTAAAGATTTATCCTACGTCACCGGGCCGTTTTATACTTCGTCAGCGGCCGCTTTTAACCGGATGGCGCGGTTTAAACGAGAGCCAAAAGAATGGCTTGTAATTAGAAGGTCCGCTTTAATCGACGACACGGGGATGAAAGAGGAACGAACGTTTAATTAAAATGATTGACGGGGGGCGAAATTTGTTTGCCGCCGAAGTTGCGAATATTCTATGGCGAAGCGCGGCGACTACCGCGCACTGAGAGAAATTTCCTTAGTACGCCAAACTAAAAACTTTTAAAGTTATCGTTTAATAAGTTGGGCTAAATAAATTTATACCTGGACAAATCAAGAACTATAGTTGCGAGAACTTATTCAATTGCAACTCACTATTTTAGTTGGTTTTTTTTTTTTGACAAATCATGTAATATCTCTTATTTGTATTCAAATAAATTATTTAATTGACATAGAAATAAAATACAATCATTTTTCTTTATTTTAACTACATTTTTTCGAATAAGCCTATCCTTTTAATTAATAACTAAATTAATAATAAATTGTTGTATAAAAGCAATAATGAATATACGTTTTAAGAACAATTATTATGGATTCAGCTTCCATCAATGCCAAGTACATTCGGCGAATATTTGCAAGTAACGAAAATTTCATTGTAGAGCCAAACGTTTGGCTTGAAAACTCCACAATTTACAACCGTAAACTTCTCGATCCTGCCACGTAAGAATTTGATTGGCAAAAAGATAGCCGACGAATAGATAACCAAGGAGATATCCACGATACCTTTCGGGTACGCGTTTCTTACCGCTATCGTGCCGGCTATTTTTAAATGTTAGGGCGTGTTTGTGTGCACTTATGTTTGCTAGATAGAGAGATTGCAACAGCCCAGCGTATAGATTAGAAAACTGTTTGGCTAATGCACAGTATGACTCGGGGTATTTTTAGCGCGCGGATTACGCCCGAAATTGTGTTTATAAACAACATTCCAATTCGATCGCAGGGTTCCTTAATTTCTAACGAGACCAAACCAACCAGATTCATTATTATACTGAAGCAAAAACAAAAAAAAAAAGAGTAAAATATAAGAATAAAATAAAAAATGATCGCATCTCGGATAGTAGTTCGGTATCGGCGTGACCTTTGCTTTAATCTCGCACGAAACGCAACATGCTGCCGGGTGAACTTTTTATAGCGCATTCTTAATAATTCAAAATTAAAACGGGGCCATTACGGGACCGGGTTATGCCGGCTTTACGAGACTTTAATGCAGCGCCATCTGCGTGTAACGCGGTTTAAAAAAGGGCGTTGCAGTTTGTTACATTTAATAAGGCAGAAATCGCGCTGTTTCCGATGAAATTAAAAAAGAAAGAAAAAAAAAAGAGAGACAAATTCGTAGGAGCTTAAATTCTGCATGGCAAACGTCACAGCTGGTTTGATGCTCGTGTACTTATCGCCGTGGCAATTAGTGTCTTCGACTTTCGCCATTAAGTGAAGGTCACTTTGAGGTCACGCTGAGATCATATCTCAGTTGTCCGTCGAGTTAGACAAAGTGTGTCTAAATGTATGCAATAAAAGTAACGGCTACGAACTGGTGGTTACCGACACCGACGGTCCCCGGCTTATTGAAAGGTCGCAATTGTAATTTTCAAGTTCTTAGGCCTAAGTCGTACTTAATCCGCGAGCAGATTTGACTTTTGTTTGTATTGGAGTGTGCATACGTGTACCGGAGAGATGCTTGTGCTGTAATTTACGATGGAAACGACGTTAGATCGAAATTGATAAGTGCACGTTGAAAGTAAACGGTACCGCCGGCAGAGAAATTTATTAATGGTTGCTACTATATTTTATAATAGATGTGTGTGTGTGTACATTTATAGTATTCTCTGGAATATTTGTAAAATTCATTGTAAAGTAATTTCAGAAGATAAGGTCGTTAACGAGGAATAGAACTCGTTTCCTCACAGTTACCAGTCAGGAATTGTACCCCCACTCTACGAGGAACCCTTAAAAATACTGGTTTTCGTTAAACTCTAGTATGAATATGAAATGGGCGTGGTCTAAATTTGACAGTTCTACTTCTAGGTCGCGTTTTTTTCAAACAATTTTTTTAAAATACCTAGTAAAAGTGAAACGTATATGGTTCATGTATGTTTTAACAAATTCATATATGGACAAGTATGTTTTTTCTTAATTCATACATGACCATACATGACCATATGTATCAATCATATATGTCCATGTATGAAATTGTTAAAAACACATAAACATACACGTTTTATTTTTATTAGGGACATTAATCACGAATAAAAAATTGGCCGTTATTTTACATCTATTCCACGCATTAAATTAACACATAAACATCTATTTTTACGGCCGCGTTCAATGTCATTGCAAATATGAGAAAGTTTAAAGTTCGAAATATTCACATACGCAAATTAACTCCAAGCCATTACAAACAATTTTCAATATTACTACGCCGAGTTTCGTACGATCAATCCGCTGTTATCGGCTTTCAAATAATTTCACCGACAGTGCCGAACCCCCGGCATTATCAATCATCCGAAAATTCCGCGCGACATCTATCGGCGGCTATTTTTACCACGCACATTTATGTATAATTCCGCAAATATTTGCCCCCGCCCGATCGAGGCGCCTCGCGACATTTCCCTTTGACCGCATACATTATGCGCGCCGAAAATAATCCGATAACTTCTGCGCGGCCGCGGAACGGCTCTCCCGTGGCAGTTCTCGTTGGCGCATTAAATCAAATTAATTTAATCCCGCGGCTCTCGCAGCGCTCCCCGTTTACGGCCGTTACGTTAATAAAGTTATCAGGGAAATTTTTCAGGTCGGATTCCGGGGCCGGCCGTAAATGTTACTGCGCGGCGCGCAACCGTCGCGGAAAAAGTCAGTAACATCGAATTATAATTAGAAACTCGATAGAGCGTTTTCTAATGAATAGCGTTAAAGAGGAGCCCCGGCCGAAGGAAGCGGCGCTAATCAAAACCGTCTAAAAATAGACACTGATGCACTCGCATTATAAACGAATGACCCCCGTCAAAAGGGCGATGCAATCTATGTTTCGTCGAGAGAAACAAAGTTCGCGCTATAGCGCGCGCGGGCGTGGTTTAGTAATCCATCCGCTTTACAGCGAGCGTAACCGACAAAGAAAGAGAAAGCGAGACGGACGCATCGGCGGGGGCCGCGATCGAACGAGAAAAAAAAAAGAACGCGAGCAATCCATTAATTTGCTTTGTTTCGCCCGTTGCCATTGCAATTACAAAATCGCTTCTTTTGCGCCTTTGTTGCGTAATCGCATTACTTTCCTTTAAAAAAAAAATAAATACACTCAGAAATTGATATCAACATTTTACTGTTTTAAAAGGGAATTGAATTGTATAGAAAAAAAAAGATACCATTAAGAGTTACTGTACTAGAACCTTAATGCGCAGATGTTTGTACCATATAGGAAAAAATTTCCAATATTTTGCTGTTTTACAATAATTTTTAAAGTACTTGTATATGGTAATTTTTCCTGTATTGTACAAACGACTACGTTTTAGTGTTCCAGCACAGTAATTCTTAGTGTTTTCTTTTTCATTGCAGCTAAAGCTTATAAACTACGGTTGGAAAGCAGTAAATTGTTGGTACTGCTTTGAAAAAATTACCTCATGGAAATATCAACATATGTGTGGCATATATGTCGCACGTGTGTGACAACAAACGAATATTAAGCCGACGAAATGAATCGATTTTTCGTTTGATTAATACAATGCGCTCGCAAGTACACAAATTTCATATACAATATGTAACGCGACATTCGCTCAATTGTAGTCGCATGTAATTTGTGCTTTCATTCCGTGCATGTGCCGCAATATTTGCTCAATAACAGCAACATGTTGTTTATGAGCATATTTGCCGCATGTTTGCACAATTGCTTTGCATATTCATATTCTACAAAAACGTAATGTCAATACGTTTTTTTTAATATTATGTAGATATAATGTGAATGTATAAGCCTCTCATTTATACATCTATATATATATATATATATATACATCTACATATGTATGTACGTTGTGCATCTTCTCATGTGAAAGTAACAGCAGTGTGATAGCATCCACTATACGCAACTCATTTAAGAGATTTAGAAAAAAGTACACAAGAAAACCACACGTATGAAATGCTGTGGCACTTAATTTTATGCCTGAATATCGTAGAGTTTCAATTTCACAGCTACAGATTCCATTATGACTGCTACTCTGAAAAAAGAAATACAATTGGTGACTGTAATGTAACGGGTTCTGTTCCTTGACAACGTAAATACATCATATTGACAAATATTTTCTTTAAATATTACACTATATTACAAGAAATACTATAAATGCACATGTGTAACCCATATATGATCTATATCAGCTATTTATGGCTATATATGAATTAAGAAAAAAACATAGGAATCCATATATGGACATGTTTTCTTCTTCATCCATATATGGTCGATATGACAATAATTTATATAATATTCTAGCCATATATGGTTTCAATAATGTCCCTATATGACTATATATGAATTTTTTACTTTTTTATATGAAAATTTGAACATATATATGGACTACATATGTTTCATTTTTACTAGGTATATAATCATAACTTCTAATAACTTTTTATCAATGTACAGTTATTTCCATTTATGACTTAACTATTTTTACTTTAAAAAAAAATCCTGTTTCACATAAAGAGCAACTTAATGCATTGCAATTTCATTTTACTAAAATTAATTTGGAATTTTACCTTGCAATGTTGGCCTTCAACATTCATCACAACAATTATACTGCGATATAACAGGAAATGAAACGAAAATAAGAAAAAAAAAAAAAAAAAGGAAAATTAATTCTATATCATCCGAGTGGTATTTCTGTCTGAAACGCGAGAAGGAAAGTAAGACAAACATTTATAACTAATTTATAAAGTGCTGTTACAAAAATGAAGATCGAAATGTAGGCCACTGCATTTGCTCCTCCTGTCCAATGACACTTTCGTAGATGCGTATCAAAGAATGTAAATTTACCTCTCTTATCCGGCACCACGTAATAAAAAGTAATCCTGATCGGGCTGATTTTGAAAAAAAAGAAAGAAAGAAAAAAAAACATAACGGTTACGTTTATTTACCGCTTGTAACTCGTGACATTCCCGTCGGTCAGCGTTTCTTATTTTGTCAACAAAATTGTTTCGTGTTTATTAAGAACACTGCCCGCTTTATATATTAATAACTCGCGAGCTGTAAGAATAAGGAATGATTTCTTGAAAATAACCGCAATGAAAATAGCTTATCGATTAGAGAACTGTATCGGGTTTGCGCGTAAACATTTGGAGAACGAATGTCTAGCGCATCATGGTGGAATTGTTTTGAAATTATTACGCGTGAAACCACAATAAAAGCTGTTATGATAATAACGTTTGTTTTTCTTAAGAACAAAACAGCGGGTTTCGTTTCAACCGCGCAAACATTACGTCGCGTTATATTAAAATCCAATTTATCTTCGTCCAAATTAATTGGATTCCACTGGAATATTACAATTAACATTAAACACAACACTAATTAAATCCAGTTACCTTTCTCTTAACTGAAACTCGTTCAACTTACGATTCTTCGATCGTCTATCATAATCATTACGGAAATGATGCTTCCAATAACTGATGAATATTTGAATTCCGAGTATTCTTCAATAATATTACTTGTTCCCTGGTAAAAGTGAAACATATATGTTCGTATATATTTTAATAATTTCATGTATGGACATGTACGACCATACATAGTTATAATTGATTTCCATATATAAAATTATCTAAATATATATGAACTCTATATGTTTAATTTTTATTAAGGTTTATATAACAAAAAATTCCCGTCTCAGTTGTCTACTATAAATTGATTTATAATAATCGACTTTTCAAATTTATTGATATCTGTGATAAGTAGTTTTTTTATAACAACAAACATAATCGATACGAAAGGGTATCATTAACACTAATGAAATTAAGACATTTTTTTAAGTATGTCAATAGTCTAATTAAAGCAAATTGTATAATTATTATGTGTTTTTCAAGAAGATTCGTTCGACAACAATAACACCTTTCCGAATAAAAGTGTTTACGTCGATTTGTTTACAGCGAAACAAAACAAAGTTCGGAATTTACGCGGTCATAACGACCGTCTTTTTTCGACTCACAAAAAACTCGTCGAATAAAAAAAAAAAAAAACACCGCCTTCGCCCCAGAAAAACAATGTTTATAGTTACAATTTATTGCAAAATCGGAGGAAACTGTTGAAAAATATAATTACAAGCTTAACAAAGATAAAACAAATTAATTGCACTTTTATACGATCAGTCTTTATACGTCCGTTTAAAAAAAAAACATGAAAAAAACCAGGTACACAAAATTCATCGCAACGAAACGACTTTTTTCCTCGACATCTTTCGTAACAAAACCCCTCTAACCGTGTCAATCGCCTTCTTCTCGATTACTAAGATCCACCCAAAATGTTCCTAAAATTCGCGAAATACTTATCCCCCCCCCCCTCTCTCTATAATCCGATCGCAATCGAATACCGCGATTCAGAATCACTTTACCCGGAGTCAGCCACCTGACACTGAGCATATTAATAAGAAACGTTATAGACCTATTTTCGTAATACTTCTCGCAATACTAGCAGCGCATCGGTGAGTCGAATCGGAACTAAAATATATAACGCGTATGTTTTAATTTAAAATATTATTAATTTTAAGTAATTATAGGGATATTAAAAATCAATGTCACCTTAAATCGTATTGATAGTTAAGCAATTATTGATAATGATTATTGAATTATTAATATTTTAATAATTAATACATTACATATAACTATACCACATATATGGCTGTCTGCGGAACGTCAATGGACTGGAGCAGACGAATTTTTATAGCAGTACTACACTAGCGCCTTCGCACATAGCGGAATTATAAGTTTCACGAATGACTGCTTATTAGTATTGCCGTGTCGCGGAGTCTGCCAGTCGTTATTTATTAAAACCTGCATTATCGATACCTGCATTACCAACTCGCCTAACCCAGTAATGGACATCCCGACGAAACGTCAGATTCCAAACTTGGACCGAGACGTCCCGTGAACCCTCGATCCGCGTTCACAATGTTGAAGGGCCAAAAGAGGCGATTGGACCGGTATCCCTGTGGCTTTTGCGACAAGTACGTGTACGAGAACTACGTCAAGTGTACGAACTGTGAATTGAGATACCACACGCGGTGTTCGAAGCGCATCAACATCGCGGAAAACGGCGTGATGGATTGGTGTTGCAAATCCGCGAAAAGCGACGACCTTCGGCAGCATTTCGAGGACACAATGCCATTCAAAAAGAGGAAACAACGGAGCGGGGGCTGCGCCAACCCGGAAATCGGACCGTACGAAAGTTTGTGCGCGCATTCAACGGGCTCCGATAATAAAGAGGTCGCGGCTCATTTCGGGCGCTTTAAAGGCAAAGCGGAACGAGTCGCCGGCGACGGGGTGGAGAAGGGTAGGGGAGAAAAAAGTGCGGCGCTACGTGTATCGGCGCAAGAGCCGACTTTATCCTCCAGCCACGACAGCTCGAAACAATTATTGAATTCGTACCACAAGACGATGACGCGCGATCTCTCGGCCGCGCGAGGATACATGAATACAATTTTTCGAAACATGGACCTGCTGGAGGAATCGCTGAAGAAGATCAACTGGACCATCAAGTGCAGTGAGCTTGAGTTACAAAAGTTGGAACGACGGTCCAGGCAACTGGAAGCCTGTAAGAAACGTCTTATATATAGTTTCCACTGTGACAAAAAAAAAACAAGCAAAAACAAAACAAAAAGATAATAAACACGAAACAGAGAATTGTTTTGCTCTATTGGGGGGGAAAACGGAAAGCGAAGGTCAGCGGAATAATTAGTTCATTGCCCTGGAAAAACGATTTTCTGTAGTAAAAATGAAACTTGTATAATTCGTACATATCTTAGAATTATATATATATGTTTTTTCTTGTTGATATATGATAATATTTAATTGTAATATAAGGAAATTATTGAAACCATGTATGGCTAGAATATTACATGAATTATTGCCATATATGATCGTATATGAATTAAAAAATATTATATATGTCCCATATATGACCAAATGTTTCATTTTATTAGGCTTGGCATTCAAATAGCAGTCAGAATTCGAGACAAAAACAAACCTCCCGACAGCTTCCCCTCTTCCGGTAAATAGGAACACGAGTTCTTTGTTTTACCCGAACGTTGAAACGGAAAACCTTTACATTACTGACGTAATTTGATTTACCGGCCGTAATTAACCCGAAATCGTGCATATCTTTATTTCTCCTTTTTTTCTCTTCCCCCTCCCCCGCTCACTTCTCTTTTTTTTGTTCTTGTTCCTCCTTTTCCGATGCTGCAACGCAACTTTCTCCTTGTCCCCGAGCCAAATATGTTTGTAAGCGCATTAATGGGCGCGACGTCATCTGAGATGTGCATTAATAAATTCGAATGTACCGTATGTTGCAGCGCATAATGAGTCAGGGGTGATGGAAACCGTGGGCAAACAAGTCCAAGTCGTAAGTGGACTGGGGGTGGGGGGTCCGGTGGGGCCAGATCTACATCACCATCATCATTCGCATCCCCACCCCCTCGGGAGCCACGGTCACGGTCACTCCTTGGTGAGCACCGCGACCAACGCTGCCGTGAGAGGTCAGCCTCAGACCCATCAGCCCCAGCCCCCACTACCCACACACAATCAGCACCTACCGGCCAGATCTACCCCTGTTCAACTGCACAGGTAAGAATTTTTTTCTTGTTTTTCATCTTCTTCTTGTGATTCTTCCTTTTTAATCGCCGGTCCGTCACTTATTATGCATTGTTATTTTTACTTCGATCATTATTGTTGTGCCAATGAAAATATTGGGAAATATTTAAAATTAACTTCTGACGTTAATTAAGGTTTATTAATTGATTAATTAATTGATTCTAAAGTAAGAACATTGTTATTTGCTATTAAGTTTTAATTTGCGATTTGGGAGATTGATGTAATTTAAATTTAGAAAAAAAAAGGACTGTTTTGTCGTTTTTTCTGAGGAGACAATGTTATGCTGTAAGGAGTTTTTTTGTATATGTATATATAAGTCGTTCGTTTATAAAAATGTAGTACATATTTTGAGGTGACATAACATTTTGTTTCCAAATAATTTTGTAAACAAATCATGACAGGTTTTCTATTCTACTTTTTTCTATTATTATATTTTTATTGCACGAAAAGTTTAAGGGGTTTACAGAGGTATAAAAAGTATAACAGTATAAAGTTATATTAATTCAAAATATTGATCGAATAAAAAACGAATGATGTAACAACTTTGACGAAACTTTTTCTTTTTCTATTAATGCTAAAAGTGAGTTTCAAAGAATACTTCTCTGGAATATAATAAGCAAATTTTCATAAAAAATTTTGTTCCAGTTTATCGTTTAAAGTAAATGGTGGCTACTAACGTGGTATAATGACGATTAATTCGTACTAAAAACACTGATGGAGTTCGAAACAGATTCATACAAGATACACACAAAAAAGCATTTAAATTCATACAAAGTACACAAAAACAAGCATTAAATATGCATTTTCTTAAATATCAATGATTGATTTGAAATCTCGTTCAAGTAATTACAGTAAGAATAATGTACTTAATAATAATCAATAGAGCAATTAAAATTGTTTATAAAAACTAAAACACATCTTTTTGTGTGTCCGCATCATCGCATCTTATTTTACTTGAATCAACCTAAACTCTCATCAAACTTATGGTGAAATATCACTGGATGGCCAACACGGAGTGAATGTAACCTCCTCAAGAATACATCTATAGCAAAAATGTAACGTATATAGCCTATGTATGTGTTAACAATTTGATATAAGAACAATATGTTTCATTTTTATTGATTCTAATTAGTCGATGAAACGATTTCCAAAAGATAGCTTTCTCAGAAAAGTCGCAATACATAAAATCTAATTTATAAATTCTATTGAAATAAAGTATTATTAAGGAAGTTATGTTCATTCCGAGTTAGTCATCTAGTGACATTTTACCTTAAATAACCAGTAACATTATTCCTATTGCGAGAAACATTTGCTCCACCCCTTTTTGTTCTTCTTCTTTGCAACTTTAAAAGACTAAATATTTGATTATTAGACTTTCCAACACGAATTAGAATTTTGCCTCGCAGCTTAAGCTGTGCTACCTGATCGCCGAATAATTCATAATTTGCCAAACGGCAATTAACCTAACTTTTCTTTGGTTGGCCAATCGCGCTAACGCGTAGCGGAATAATGGAAAGTGGAATAATGACGCGCGCAAAACAAGGAAAAAAAAACAAGACTATTGCACGAAATTCACACCGAGATTTCGCGTTTATTTAAGTTTCTTATCGAACCGGCGATCACGTGGCCTTTTGTCTCGCAATAATGTTCCCTTTGTCATTTCATATCTTCGGCTGGTTTTATCGAGATCCTAAAATTCTTAACTCGAAATGACGCAGACGGAATTATAAATTTTACGACTTCAAACGTTCTTCCCCTTTCTTCCCGACGCTATAAAAGATAATAAAGCATAAAGAAATAAGTGGAAGGAAAAAAGGAGGGAAGGGGGAAAAAAAGTAACAGAGTTTCGACTTTGTCATCGCCGAAAGTTCAAATAATTAAGGGAATTGGCGTCTCTTTTCCACGTATTTTAGCCGGGATAACAAGAAGATAAATATCTATTTCGGATGATATTGGACAAACAAAAGAATAATTATTTGTAAATGATTCCTGTTAAGATAGAGGCGGATCTTTGCGTAACAATTGTTGAAAGATAACACAGCGGTTAGACGTAACATAGAGCACGTGTAAAGTTGGTGCCGCGACGTTCGATGCTTCTCGAGATCTACGATTGTAACGAAATTCTATTCTAAACGGTATAGATCCCAATTATAAAGACATAATTGAATCATATTTTTAGAGCAATACACTGAGAAAAAAGAAATATAAATTCTATTTTTTCAAAAGATGAATTATATCTTTATAAAATAACTTTGTAAAGTAACTATTTAGGGGAAAGAAAGTAGTCCATTTCAGACCCGAGAAAAACAAGAACTTTTCAGACACAAGAAGGTCTAAAAAAGTCTGAAAAGCTGTACAATTCCAACATTTGTAATTTAATAAAATAATTGAAAATACACTATTCTAGTAATAAACGACTGACGTTTCACTTTAATCGGAGAAAAATGACTTCCAACTTTGGTTACAAGGCTACTTTTCAACTAACGCACAAAAAGTTACGTGAAATCATTTTGGTATAGAGTTAAGCGAGCGAGCATGAGTTCTGTGGCACGCATTTTCTTTCTTTCCTTCATTCTTTTTTTTCCCCCCCATTCCTCTTTTTGCGTCCGTTGGATCTCCGGGCTCATCCTTCACAAGCTAATATTCGTGGCCTTCTGCAAATCATCACGGTCACGGTCACGGCCAGATGACTAACCCGATGCATTCGGTGATCTCTCACACGTATTTACAGATGCGTGTAAGTGAGCGTCCCCGGAGTGATACGCACACCAACATGCGCACGCTAATCAATAACACCGGGGTTCGTGTATAATTCGGACGGCGTCTTCCATTCAAACGTCAAACATCATTCCCCTGCATTTTGCACAAGACCGATAAACGCCCGTCCGCCTTTGGAGTGTCAATAATTGCATATACGTCGACGCTGATTATACGTTGACATTGGCGAGGCAAAAGTCCGCTCCGTGCTTTTGTCCTAAAACACATTCACCAAGGTCAAATCTTTGGACGCGTCAAATTAGTCAATCCGCAATCGCTATTCAGAATAGTTAACACTTCTCTTTCTTTCTTTATTTCTTTCTTTTCTTTTCACACTTGACATGGGTTTTAAAATAATCAGAATTATTGCGATAACAAGATGAAAAGAGGGGATGTGATTGCACTGCAGAAAAAGCTGCTTGGCAAAGTCTGAATTTAAAACTAGTGTGTCTGAAATGTTCCAAAATTGACTGGCAATACCGTGCACCTTCTTCTGGTGTATTGAAGCTTATATGTTTGTCTCACTAACGCTGTACTAGCAGTTAATTTTGGAACATACCAATAATATTGTTATAAATTGAAAATCTACTAATTCTATATACTAACATTAAAAGATATTTAATAAATCTTTTATTTTCTTGATTAATAACTTATTAAAACGACACATGAACGTGTTTTACAACAGTGCTGTTACAAAATGTAGGACTTTTTGTTTCAACTATTTTTCTACGCGTGCTGCTTAACACATGTTCGTTGTTAAAAACACTGCCATGAAATTAATCGATTATATGTAACCATTAAGAATTTTCATTGCACATTTTACAATAAAAAGTTTTATTATATGTTATAATAAATTTTGTTGTCATTTAACGAAAGTAGATTTCGTTTTATATCTCCATGAATTTTGTAGAACAAAATTTTTATTTACAAGTTTCGAATAGAACTTTACTTTAATCTTGGATAATTTATTTAATTTGTTTATTTTATTACCTTTTATTTCAATACTAATTTTTGGATTATTTAATCTTTAGAATACTATATATAAACCGCCATAATTGTAAGTTATTTAAGATTTTAATTAAAACTTAAACTATAAATAGTTTAAGAACCACTTATGTCCTCGACTTTTTTCTAATATTGTCTCTTGTGATGAGTTACTTTCTGATGAGGGCTTGAATTAATGGTCGGAACTTCATGTGTAAAATTTTTATCTGGTTAAAAACTGATCATTAAAATAACCCGAAATTAATATATAACAGATGTTAATTATTATTTCCAAAATAAAATATCTTTTCATATAAGAAAACAAAGAAATACTATATGGTTTTCATATTTATACATACAAGTTATGCTACGTGTTATTTAATATGTCTGTTTTGTGGTAGTAGAGAAAACGTTACAATGAACAATTTTGTTAACAATAAAACAATTTGATGTATTAGAAAATCTTGAATATATTTCCAGTAGTTACTATGAAATATGAGTATTATACGATACAATGATTTTCTTTAATATTTCAATTAAGCATCAACAACTAAACGTAGAAAACTAAATGAAACAAAACTTTTTACCGATGTTAAATTTCAAATATATTTTTATCTTTGAAGCAAAAAATCGTGGTCCAAATAAGTACTACTTGTAAATACACATTCAAGTAATCTGATCATTTGAAATAAAACTTCTGTAAATGAAAAATAAATATAAAAATTACATTATAAAAGTATGCTATGAAAGAATCATCATAAAATAATATTCCAAAGGGCAGAATAATTAAATATTTTTTCAATATAAATTATATGATTATTTAGATCATATTTGAAAAATAATTAGAAGAATCTTCTACACGATTTTCGAAGTTTTCTACTTCAGTTCCATACAGTTTCCATATTATTTTATAAGAACAAGATGATATAATATATATATATATAAATGAAGTTAACAAATTTCGTTCATTATTGATCAACTGGAAGAAACTGAAGCGTGATGAGAAAAGAAAGTAATCGTAAGAATTGCTTCCTTTTGAAACAATTAAAACTTTATTAAATGATGCAATATTGTGCGGCTGGTCGAGTGTCCCTCGTTGCGACGAGAGGAGACTACTCTCGAGAATCAGTGGGCCACGAAGGAGCTCGGCGTTGCCGGTTTCTGCGCGCGCAACGTTGTCGCTTTTCCATCGTAAACCGTGGGACACGCAGACCCGATTCTCTCGAGTCATGCGAAAATACACTCTGACTGGCTGCGACGATTTTCTATTTTGTTCTTACCTCGGTTGTAATATTGCACCGGGTATAAATAACGGCTTTTCTTCGCACAAATTTAAATTCTGTCGCATAAAGTATATATGCGATTATAATCGATTTTCAATTTCAATGTTAATGGGACAGCTTAAAATCCTTCTTTTCTTCCTTATCGCAAAGTACCATTACTCTTTGTAAATAAATCTCCGGTGGTTAACTTTGTCTGAAATATTTATAATCCTGCAGAAAAAGCGGCATCGTAGCGTCTGCAAAACAAAATAAAATGTTAAATAGCAATGATATTAAGGTTTACTATGGTACTGAAAAATGAAAAGTTTTCAAAAAGCAAAATATAAATGAATTTCTTTGTCCTTTGGATGTAAATAAGCAATATTATTTTTTTTATTTCATTAATTTGACCTCACAAATAATTGTTTCTTTTTGTGTACTCAATGTTGAAAACGTTTCGTTCTTCAGTTCCATAAGATCAAGGGTGGAGGTAGCCACCTGACGAGCCAAGTCAATATATTAAATTAATTTAATTAAAATTACTTATGCTTGAAAATAGGAAAAGTAAACATATGAGGTTTTTTTAATTTTTTTTTTGTTTAAACTAAACATAATGTAAATTCCATTCCCAGGATGCAAGATCCTCTTTAGACAATAGAAAAGTCAACAAATAGCTCGTTGAATTGTTCATCCAAAAAAGCAAATGCCAAAGTTTAATTTTATGATTAATCAACTGCCAATTTAAAATAATTTTACACTCTCCTTTATTGCTCAATTTTTTTACTGTCAATTTTCTTATAGTCACGTTACGTATTTGGTTAGTATTGACCCCAGAACAATTCTAATTCTAATTCATTCCCTCCAATTATAAATATTCAATTATAATACATTGTTATATAACTATGATTTAATATTCATATAAATCTTTGAGATAACTAAAAATTAGATTTAGATTCACGTATGACGATTGACAAAACATATGGTATTGAACTGAATATCATCATTAGAACAATTAGAATTCAATTAAACTTTTATTTGTCTAGAGAATTATTTAATAATTATGAATAAGCGTGATTGTTCAAAGTTCAATGCTCGATTACAAAAAATAAGTATCAAATAGAGTTTAAAGGTGTGTTTTTTATAACGTTAGTAACGGGATCCATAATTAAAAAGTACCAATTGTGCAACATGCGTACACGTATATTATAAGAAAATGAAGTTTAACCTGGCACTGAGAGAATGGTTACATCATGTAATTGTCATACTTAATGCTGCTGACAAAAAAATGAGTGAAAAAAAAAAAAATAGTAAAAAACGAAGGAAAAAACAAATAAATGCACTGTGACGTTTGGTGGACGTACAATTATATTTGAAACGAAATTATGTAATGGAAAATTATAATGGCTTGTACGCGATAACAGTGCATGACTGACTCACATTCTTGATTATCTGAAAAATGATTCACAGTATAAATGAGGTATTTTTGAGTTATTTGCAAGTTAATTAGAGTTGATTTGCACAAATGTGTAATAAGGGGATTTAAGGGACTGAAATCTAGTTAGATATTTATTACATTAGTTGTAACTTTAAAAGAAATATACATTGGTACTTAAACTACGTTAATAGATAAAACTATTGTAGTTATGCTTTGTAAAAATGCTATCTATGACTGTATTTACTTAAAACATTTTTTTTGTTTAAGAAAAATATATTTAAGAAATTTATATAATTAATTACTGAGAAATAATGTTAATGAATATGATAATGAATAAGAAATAATGATAATATAATTATTAAATTTAAGACAAAGTGAGAATATATGAAATGTTTTTAATTTTTTTTTTAATTTTAATAAATATAATTTAATACTTCCATTGAATATTAGTATTCGGGTTTAATTTAAATACAATGTAATTATAATGTAAACAAACTATTTAATAAACAATGAGTCTTTAGTTTATATTTTTTTGTCCATCTATTTTTATCTGAAATCTATATTTATCCATATTACTGACCTACTATTAAAATTCAAAATCATTCTTCATTTCTCTATTTTAAAAACTTTATAAACAATTATGGAAACGTTAATTATATATATTTCTTAAAATTAATAAAAAAAAATAGTTTGACTAATTAACGATAAAATTAATTTATTTATTATTCTTATTACCAATTGATTTACCTTAATTATAAATAGTGGTAGATTTCATTAACAGTCCTTCATTTGACATCCTCATTTGACAGTAATTAAGGAGAAAACATTTTCATATATTTTATATATAGTTGATTTAAATCTGTAAAAATAATATATGACATGTAAATAAAACCCTTAACATAAAATGTATAAAAAACATAAATGGAACGAAACAAGAATATAAATAAGTAACCAAAATCATGCAGGTCCATACCATATTGTCGAGTTGTTTGTTGTTACTTTCTTTATGTTAAATATTGTCAAGTCGACTATAAACAAACAAACACGTTCCAAAACAAAAGCCCTGCATAACCTCAAAATTCGGAACCATTGTTAACAGAGCGTACCGGGAACGCCAAAAAGCAATTTCCTTTGACATTTAATATAAAAACATTCGGGGGCGGGGGACCACAGACAAATCATGGTTTGGCGTGGCTTTCGTCGGGCGCATGCGTGTCGCGCACACACCGCTACCTGTCGATTCTAACCTCAAACGTCAACGCGTGTGCTCGGTGAGCTGCGCGTGTCGAGACTGACGCGCGTCTCTCGTTCACCAGGAAGTTTGAAAAAGATCGCGACGCCCGCTATGTGTCGTTCCGGCTGTTTTCCCCATAGGGTTCGGTGATTCGCGCACATCGTACGATGCCGAATGTATCGCAGTTATCCGAAGGCCGCAAGAAGGACTATGTAAGTTTGTCTTGTTTGGACGCGGCTGGCCCATTTTCCGCGGCGTTTATTTATCAAAAAGCGGGACAAACGTTTCGGCATTTGCGTGTACGTGGTTACGTGAACTTGTGTGGGTGTGCGAATACGTGTGCCTAGATGGTTTGCGCGCATCTATTTGCACATGTCCAACCGTGTGCCTCGCCAGTGAAAATGTACACCCCGTCACGTGATCACGTTTATAATGGGATGATAATAAATTCTCGTTACGTATGGTGTATACCGATGTATTCGTGGACGCGCGTATACGGGAATACATAATTTGGAACGCAAAGTAAAGGCACCATGCGACGGTCCACGCTAGCCAGCATTGGCTTATTAATGCATTCCCCATGACCATTTTATTATCCGCTTATGATACGAGAATAATTTTTTAACGTTCCCACAAATGCTCCGTTGGTAATAAATATTTTATGTTTTAATATTATATAAATATTGCTGATACATTATACACACGTTAGATATATCTGTTGAGTATTGATTTATATTTAGAATTTAATAATAAATGAAACGTATTTAGTATCGGTAGTTTTATTTATGTGAATTTCTTTACAGAAGAAATTTTGGTCAATGAAAGATGACAATAATCTTGCATATTTTTTTACCATCACTGTATCATTTTATTTAACATTATATGTATCATTTTGTGTAGGGAATTTACAATAGTTTCCATTTTGAATAATGTAGCTACATTACTCTATAATAATAACAATCAGTAATCAAATATTGATTTTGCAAAGGGTTGAATTTGAATATTTGATTACTATTAATGTAGGACTCAAATTTAGCTTCTATTTTTGTATTATATATTGCGACTGCAATTTGAACAATTTTCACCTATGTTATGGCGCAATCACTGAATTCACATTATTATCATTAAATTATAGTGCTTCTTTGTTTCAACGTTTATACTATTTAGTCTTACATAATAATGAGTTTGCCATATGCAGATTTTGTATTTATAACTTATTGATATATGCATGGGTGTTTATTTATATTCTGTATGTACACAGAGAGGTATTTGACATTTATAAAAATAGCATGATACAAATACGTGGAAAATGAAATGTAAACATATTTTGGTTGTGATTGGCCTTAAATTTATATTACTATTGTCACCTGTTTTTTTTTTTCTTTTTGAACAAGTTTCTACGTGATACCGTTTAATCATTTCTTTGTTGTGTTTTGTAATTATTTTGAACATAATTAATGATGTTTGATTATAAATCATTAAAACATATAAAAGTGTTGCTTCGCAATAATGATATAAATACACATGAACTAACAAAAGTCAATTACATAACATTATATGTTTATATTAGAATTTACATTTTTTTTGAGAACAGAAATACATTAAAATTGTATTTTTCTAATTAACTCAGTTATATTTACAATTATGGTTGTATATAAAAATTATAATTTTGAGAGCACTCAAATTTCACAATTTTATCTCGTACATATAGACTTAAATTTTGTTACGACATTTTTCATTATTTTTATTACCACTTTGTTTCTCAATGTTTATTCTCGTGGCAAAATAATTTTATCTTTGTTACGTATTTTGAATAGACTAATACAATTCTTTGCGCAAATAGTAGTTTTTATATCTCTTAATTAAAAGCAATATGTATAAGTGCATATATATTTTATTTCCTTACACTACAGATATTTTGTTTCTAATTTTTTTGTATGTAAAAATATTGCATGAAATAAAGTAAACAATTTATTTGTTAATTTTATAAACTAATAAAACTATTTTAGTATATAATCCCTAGTAAAAATGAACCATACATGGTTCATACATGCTCTTACAATTTCATATAAGAAAATAAAAAATTAATATATGGATACATATTTTTTCTTAATTCACATATGGCTATATGTGGTCTATATATGGTAATAATTGATATAATATTCTAGATATACAGGATTTAAATAATTTCCTTATATTGAAATCAATTATTACCAAATATCAACCATATATGTTTCATTTTTTTGTAGGGATACTCATACAAATGATGCATAATAGTTAATAATATTTCATTCTTATTTTCCAATATTTGTTATAATTATAGTAAACTTTATTAATGTTGAGTTTTCATAACCAGAATCAACCGACTTACATTATTAGCTCATTATTCTTTATACATCTGAAAATAAATCTAATTGGTGCCTGATTACCATTCAGTTTTCATTTTTAGTTTTAAATTATCTGTAATTCACACCATTTCATTGTAAAATCTGAGATAAACAGTCTGAATTTAAACCCTCCCATATTTAAATTGTTATATGTCACAATTTACGACTTTCAAAACATGTTATTAATAATTTAGTATCATTTAACTTAAATTATATTATTTTATGAAATATATTATCATATCCAATTTTTTATATCATTTGTTTAAATGTACTTATAATTGTTTATAAATATATGAAGCAAAAAATAGAATGAAGAGCAATTTAAGTATAAATCAATCTTTAAATATGAACACTTTCAATTCATATCAAATGTATAAATAGACCGAAGCATAAATAACATATTTTTGTACGTTTATAATTTTTCTATATTTATGTACGTTTGGTATGTATGTTTGGTATATACATAAAATATGGGTACTCCCATAATAATTGTATTTGCAAGGTAGAGGCTGCCAAACGAGGGACACTTTTGGGGTTAAAAAAGTCGAAAAAAGAGCGAAGACCTGACAGTGCGACAAAGAGATTTCATCCACGTGTTTTAGACGCGAGGCAGCGAGAGAGGAATGACAAAGAGGGAGGGAGAGGGGGGGGGAAGTTGTGGAATTAAGCAGAGTTGCCACATCAGCGGAAACGTACCGCCAGGAGTGATCTCTCTCTTTTTCTATCGTGCGTTGTTGTTTTTTTTTTTGTATACCAATAATCCCTGTATGAATTCGAGAAACATTTATGTGTTAGTAAAGTGCGGCTCATATTGATTCGACGGTACGAAACGTATTTGCAAGGATATGAACGTAATGCTACTATGGTCATGCATCTACCGGCTTTTATGAGGTTAGGTATCGATTTGATAAATTTTTAAATTATTTTTAATCCATCACTTAATCATGCTTAATCATGAATTTTTCAAGATCTATAATTAATTTCTTGAAATGCTTTACCAGAACAATATGTTGAGGAAGAATGGAGAAGTTCGACAAGTTAAAATTCATTTAATTTTGCTTTAAGTGATTTATATATATAGCCTTTTGGAACTGATTTTGCTCTTTGTTATCAGTATTGATTTAAATGAATATCTAAGGTTGAGCAACATCAATAAGATCATTAATTAAATTTATTGTTGCCTAGTAAAAATGAAGCATATATGGTCCATATATGTTTTAACAATTTCATATAAAAAAAGAAAAATTCATAGATGAACATTTTTTTAAAATCTATATACATCAATGTATAGCAACAATTGACATAATATTCTAGTCATATATGCTCTTAATAATTTCCTTATATTGAAATAAATGATTGCCATATATAAATTATATATGAAAAAATATATGTACCCATATATGCTTTAATTTTCTTAGACTTGTGATTCTATGTATTAATTTAACAGAGGACACAATTGAAGAAACTTATGTATAAATATCAAATAATCTTCAATTCTTACAAAACAGAAGAATGGGAACAGTAATAATTTGTTATGAACTTTTGTGATTATTCATTGTTAAAATTCTACACATGCTATATCATGGAGTTACATTATTATAACCTGGAAATTCTTTAAGTGCTTTTTATCTTTGTAATCTATATACGAATATGTGAATAAACATGAATATTTTATATACTCACATAGATACTTGAGATTAATTAATAATCAGCAAATAATCCAGCTTATTTATATCAGGAAAGAATTATTAATTAAAGTACAATTCATTGTCTCGCAATTCAATGAAATGCAATTATATAAAAAGCAAGTGTTAAGGACACAGATGTTAGGTAAAAATAACTTGTTTTAAAGTATAACAAGTGCAATTAGTTATTAACTAAATTAATGAGTTTTTTATGGTTTGTGAAATATATTAAAGTGTAACAGGTACCTCTTGTATCATGCAAGAAAGTACAAAATATCTTAATGTTAATTATAAAAAGACATTTTTAAATCATTAATCGCGGTAATAAACATCAATAAGGTTTTAAAATCATTATAGTTAATTTATAAAAATATCTACTAATGTATCTATTCATTGGTACATTCTGAAAATATCAGACTAGTATCAAAGTAATGAATCTTAGGTTACTAACTTCAATTCAATTCTTATATATTAATACGTACTGTATATAAAATGTTTATTATACTTGTTTAAGAGTTGAAGATTAATGATTCATTTGACTTATTTTAAAGAACTGCTAAGTACAATTGTTGTGGAAAAAGTTATTATGCAGCACATTTATTTCAATTAAGGTGAAACATCAATTGTTTATTACTAGATTAATGTATTTTTAATTTTTTTCAGAAATTAATTTGATTGTAGAAATGTCCCAATCACAAGCAATAATGTCAAATATTGATTTGGTTTAAGATATTCATCTTTATAATGTAAAAAATTCTGTGTTTATAACAATACAGTTTTTCATGTGATAAGAAATTGGTTATTTCATACTTATTATTATTTTAATAAAAATAAATTAAACATTAATTCCATGATTAACACTTGGCTTTAAATTTGTTAAAGTTATGATCATTTTAAAGAAACAAAAGTGAAAAATATATTAAATACTTCACTTGTGTGAAATAATTTTAACTTCTATCTACATAATCTATTTTATGAAGTAGATATGAAGATTTAATTAGAATATTTATACAATTCTCTGCGTTAAACAAAATGTATAAGACTGACTAATTTTCAATAATTTCAGTTTTTTTATTTTTTTTCACAACGATTGTTTAATACAAAGTACAGAGCTTACTTAAAAATAGAAATTCTATATTGTTAAAGATATTTTATCATTATTGATATTATCAAAAGTAAACAATGTTGTTCTCTTTTCTCCGTATCAATTGTATTACTATTATTATTATTTATTATATGAAAATTGAAACTTTTGTCCGTGACGCATACATATAATCCCCTCTACTTTGAGGTTAGAAACTACATTGCCAGCCGGAAGCACTAAAGAATCCTATTGAAAATTGATCTATTCCAAGACCACAAAGAAAGAGACAAATGTTCCTCAAATAATGCAGGACTTAACCTCGAAGTCGAGGAAATAACCTCTAAACGCGGCGAAAAGTTTTAAGAGGAGTCATCCTTAACAGTTCCGGGGACACCTTTCGGTGCTCGTCTTTCTGTGAAACTGAGCGTTTATTTTTGTCGATGTTTTACCGATGGCCGCGCGGGGAAGTGAGAGGCGCGCTGTGTCTGTGCAACGAGCAGAATGTATCCGTTATGGCGGGAAGGGCGGCGGAGCGCGGGCGAAATAGGGGGCATTGTTATTGGCATGCGAGAAGTAAACTGCGCGAGCGCGCGCAACACACAGAGGTGGGAGTGGGGATGCCCAAGGCCGCGCCGCGCGACGGCTTCGCCTTTTTTTCTTTCCCTTTTTTTTTTCGGACGCGTTCGTACGGAACTGTATTTTTAATAGCCAACCTCGCCGCAGCCGGTCGCGAGAGTGATCCGGATAAATGCGCTCGCTACGCTTTCCTTGAACTTACCAACTTGAAAATCTGATACCGAGAGAAAATTTTCCTGCAAAATGTCTTGCACTCGACAAATTATAAACGTTTATTTTAAGAAACCACCTCCAAATGTATATTTTCATGTAAGACAACGTACAAACTTTTCTTTTGTTATAACTTTTATTACAATTCTGTTACAAATTATTGTTTAATATCCCGGAAAACTTTCAGGTAAAAATAACATTCACAACTTAGAAACAATACGAGCGTCTTTCTGGATTGAAAATATATTAACCTAAAAATGTTTTGTGTACAGGTTCCGTAAGTATTATAGTCGAAACTTTGAACAAAATGTTTTGTAACAGTACATGAATGGCAAATATGAAATGGTACATGATTCATTTTGAGTTAACGGAATTAAAACTGATTAAATTGTGCTTGAAATATTTTTATCGTATGAAAATTTGATGGCAGATAATTTTGATAACTTGCACATTAACACTATTGTTGTTTTCTGATAAGAGACATGATTAAAAAGGTATTTATTATTCAATTATATTCTTACAATTTGTACGTAGTATACAGAGGAAAACAGTATTATAATGGACAACAGTTTTTGTTTATTTTGTTCAATAGTTTTTTAAAAGTATAGATTATAAGAATTTTACTTTTTCTTTTGAACAATTATTCCTATTTTAAGGTTAGGTTTTCAAGACTTGATATATGACAAAATATCATGACAAGTTTTGTATTGTATCTACTAAATATAAAGATAAACCGATATATAAGTAAATTAATATTATTTCGCAATTAATAATTTCTTTATTTCATAAAATTTATATTTATAATATTAATTTATTTGCAATGATATAAGCAGTTTATGCCAATTTTGTCAGGTTTTACAATGTAAATGTAAACATTTTAAATTCAATAGATATGTTCTTAAAATATATGATTTAATTTAACTATATAAAATATTAATAAAATATAAATTAGCATTTATATTATGAACAACAGCAATTAATTATATACCATTCAAATTTAAACAAAATATGCTAAAACATAAGACACCAACATAAAGCAGAACAAGAAATAAGATAGGTTTGTATGGGAGAGATTTTGGGAGTGGTTTTTGTCGAACGATGAATAGAACTTTTTTTACTCATTTTTTAGATGCACTTTTTCTTTGATGGATTTTACATTCGGTGAATAAGGAAGTTCGCTTAGAATTTTTTGTCGACTGTTCAAAAACAGTTTTTTTTTTATTACAGAATAGGATTCTTTGATGAATTTGAAAATATGTTTACTTTCATTGATATCGTTTTGAATGTTGATAATCTTCAAGCAACAAACATTTTCTTACATATATATGCAATGTAACTGCAATTTTACTAAATAAATGTATATTTGAAGGAAATGATAGGAATCAAATAATTTGCAAATGAAGCAGAGTTCTTCTTTTGACATTTATATTTTTTATAAAAAATAAAAAAAATAATGTGCAAGTATTACACAATGTACTGCATAAAGAGAAAAGTAAAATTATTAATTATTACTATTGATATTTATTTAAGGGTATATTAAGAAAGTAAATACCTTTGTATTGTAAATAATACTGAAATTTCAGAAAAAAATTTTAGTCATTTTTAACAGTAAATATTTTTTCATTTTCAAGATATCCCTAAATTTAAAGTAAAATGTAAATAATTTTAAATGTTATTGTTTCTACTAAATATTAATTCAAAAACATATTTACAGAGATGTTTCCAAATATACATTCATCATGATATCATTAATTGTACACATGAAATAGTGAATTTAATTTAAACTGAACTTTTGTATAAAGAGATTATTCTAAGTTTCTAAATGGACATCAAAGAAAGAGGATGAAGTTTTTTATATATATATATATATATTTCCAACGCGAGGCTGTGCGCTGATAATTTCTTGGTGCGCCTGCATGAAAAAATACGAACGATGCGCGTACCCGAGCGGATTATTTTAACAGAGCGAGGAGAGCCGAAGGAAAGATAGAGACACGGCGAAGCGCGAGCAAAAAGGAATGAATAAAGTATAACGGTGCGAGTGATCCTCGTCCATCTCGTGACCCAAATTGCGCGCGCGAGCGCGAATTCGCCGCGGCGGCCAGTTTTGCCCTTTTATTTTCCCCCGGGTGTCCCCCCGTCCCCCTTCACGTCTCTACGCATTACCGTGGTACATTGTTCGCGCGCTTACAAACCGAAGGGCACGGAGAGTTGTGCGAGCGTTTTTCCTCCGGCGCAAATTCCCGCGGCAAAAAGGCCCGGGGAATTTCGAATAGTTGGACGGATTCGCATAATTATGGGCGCAAAAGGACGCCGAAGGGGGTTGACGTTTTAGACAGACTTCAATGACAACAAAATGGAAACAAAAAAAAAAAAATGGCAGCTCTTATGCAACGTCGCCCCGCCGTCCAATTACGGTAACGCGGGAATAAAAACGTAAGAGCGTCGCGCGCGCCATCTGACGACGCTCGCGGGAAATCGAGCCCCATGCTTTGGTGCCTTGCCTGCAAAGGCGGGCAAACTTACATTGACGTTCATTATAAAACTTTTTCCTTTTTTTTTGGAATTTCTGAAATTTAGAAAATTATACCACACATTTTTTGCAACACAAATGACGCATATTTCTGTTTTTAATTTAATGTACAATTGTCTTCAGTTTTAAAACTATTAACGATGCGACCGTTGAACTGTTTTCAAAATACCCATTAGTGTTTTAAATTAATGTGGAGATGTTAATTATCAATTTAACAATAAAAAACTTTTTTTAAATAACGTCACAAAGAAATAGAAATTTGTATGAAAAAAAGAGGTGATTAGAGAGATATTTAAAATAGCAAACCGTAGTATAATCCAAAAATATATATTCATTATGTTGCTGACTTAGTTGTCGAGTGCAGGTCAAATTAAAGTTCTTTTTTGAAAGAATTCTTGAAATGAAAAAAAACTTATTGGGTCGCCTTAGACAAAAAGACTGTTACGAATATCATGTACAACAGGTATGAAAATAGAAATCTTACAAATGAATCTGATTTATCGTCAATTGAATGGAGCTGACAAAAGGACTTTTTATTTTTAAATGCGACACGCAATTGTGCCGCTTCTTCGACATTTCTATCTATATATGATAGTGGGACTCAAGTACGGCCGAACTTTATTCCATTCAATACCGCACATTTGAGCGCGTTATCTTCTACAAATTTGTACGAAACATTTTCTTTACGAGCTGCCGCGGCTTACACCCTGCTACCTCGCACGTTGTGTTTCGTCGAAAACGAAGTTCAAGTAGCCGCTTTCTCCTGCGGCGGAAAACACGCCGTGAATTGAATTTTAACGACGCCCCGGCTTCAAAGGTTACTGAAACCATCGTATCTCTGTTACGCTCTCGCTATTCGCAACCACGTTTTTGACACTTTCAATTGGGTCACAGTTACCCTCCTTTGGTGAAAATTGGCTTCATCATTGTCTCTGTTTAAATGCCACCTATGTTCAGTCAAGTTAGGGATGATTATTGATAATATCAAAATGATTATATATGACTATATATGGTCCTTATATATGTTAACAATATTATATAAAAAAATAAAAAATCCATGTATGGATGTATAGATTTTTTCTTAATCCATATACAGCCATATATGGTATGGTAATAATTGATATAACATTTTAGCTATATATAGTTTTGAAAACCATTATTTCCGTATATCAACCTCATATATATCTTCTATATGTCACATATATAAAGGAATTCTATTCGCATTATACTAAAAAACATTTATTCACTTTAAAAGTAAAATGTGTTGGTAGCCCCGCGTGCTACCAACTTTCATAGAGAATAAAACATTGCACTCATCTAAAGAAAAGTGCACTCGGGTTGGTAACCCTGCCCCTTTGGCCATTGTTACCAACTTGAAACCACTTTTTTCCCCCTTCGTTATATAATACACTACTAAAGTCGCATAAATGCATTGTTACGAGTGCCTGAGAATATTTAGTACAATCTGTTCTAAATTTTACACGGGATTTCCCTCGGTTTGCGCCGATACTTTCGTTTTATTGCCAACGTGTTGTGCGCGCGTCCCGAATCGGCTCATAATTAGCCTATTGGCGTTTGAAAATTTTCCAATGTTTGAATATTCGCCGCGCAGCACGCACTAGAAATTGAACTAATGCGTTTCGCACACAACCTATATTACTGCGAGCGTTGTAATTGAACGAACACCATCGCAGACGGCCGTCTTTTATGTGCACAATTGTTTGCGACGGTCGTTACCGCAGTTATGCTTCTTATCGCTATTTTCGTGGTTAGCGCGCGATACAAATGGCTTTCGATTAGCATTCGAATCGTAATCTGTTCGCAGTATCGCACGTGGTAGCCAAACGAAAACGTTTAAAAGTCCAATCAATTATGATTGGTATTAAAATTTCCGACATATATATTTGTTCCCCCGAGTGGAACCGGGGAACGGAAACGTTTTTCAAATTGAGTGCATGAAAAAAAAACGTTTGTAAATATTTGTAAGGTCAAATCAATGAAACAAAAACAATGATATGGGGCACATGTGGAACATTGTGGGATATATATGGAATAAATATAGAACATACATGAGACATATTTGAAACAGATATGGAACAAATATGGAGCATTTATGGAATAGATGAGGGACATATATAGAACAGATATAGGACATATATAAATGTTTACCTTGGTTGTTCTACCGTTTGTACATGACTAAATATAAAAAAACATCTGTCAAACCCTTGAGAAGTTATACTTCAACGAAAAAAAAGTTTGTTTACATTATGTATTTTGAATAAGTTTCATTTTTCAGTACCATGTTTCCCCATTATTCATTAATATAATCGCCGGGGGCACTTTTCAATCGGATTAATCAATGAACGTAGTCATGCGCGGATGGCGAAATAAGGATAAAACGAAATGGATGATTCGAAGGCAAACGCGTGATAAATGGAATGAATTTTTTTTTTTTTTTTTTTTTGAAATCGGCATTACGTAAGAGCAATGAATTGAGCTCGACCCGAGTGGGAGTTATTTATAGAAAGTAATTGGGCGATGATAATCAAATTCAAATTAATGCGAGAGGAATCGCGAAGCGAAGATCCTACAGTTGTAATAAGTGGCGTTAAAGATTAAACGCGAGTTATCTAATGGAGTTAAACAGCGGGGATAACAGGAAAGTTGCCAATCGCGGATGCGTTTGCTTTTCAATCAAGGAATGATCGGTCCGAGTTGCGCCGTTATTGGAATATTATGCAATGCCATTATGTTATATTATGCCATTATAATAATTGAATTAAGATGGCCGCGTGATGGTGGTGGCAGGGTGGCTGAAAACGAGGAATGTTCTGAGGGATATTCTGGGATAAACGCACAGCTTTCGCGCCTTCGACACTTCACGACTTCCACATTGCCACGCTTTCCATCTGGGAAGTTTTTCACCACTTTGACAAAAGGTTCCCAATGCATTCCCAGTTCCCAAATCTGTTAAATATAATTCTGATTGGAAACTGTGTTTGATGATCAAATTTTCGTAATGAATATTTATGGATATCAAAGAACTCATTAATTTAATCATTTAAATAAATTATTTAAATAGATAATAATTAGGTCATAATTAGTAGGGGGAAAAATAAAGGCGCTTTGATCCGTCGAACTTGTGAAAACTTCCGTTTCGGTTGAGTGTCAAAGACGCGACAAAGTAGTGGCACTTGACTGGGGTAGACGAGGCAAGATTTCGAGTGGGTAAAAATTTTCGTTGGAATATTAACTTATATCCCGCTAGGAAAGGTCAATTCTGTGCCACTTTTAAGGTTAAGGAGAGGAAAGGAAGGATGAGTCGTTAGGGCGAGGATGACGTTATAAAAGGGCAATTAGATTAGAAAGTCAGTTGCGCGGAGACGGAGATGTTTACAGTGGAACCTCCTCTTTAGCTACCGGGTTCTCGGGTTGCAACAATGGCGGTGTCAGTTTACGGCGCGTCTTGTTCCGCTCGCCTCTGCCGGTTATCGGCTAAGTAACCAAAGAGCCATCTTCGTTTTCTTATCTACCGCGCGCGCGAGCGAATATTTTTCGCCGTGTCGAATGGTGCTCATTGTGCCGTTCTATTGACGCAGCGTCAACAACGTAACCGCCACAATATCTTGAGTAATGCAGGCATTTTTGCGTCTCGCTTTGACACACTTTCCGCCAGCCGTGATAAACGTTGACAAACGAATTAACGACGTTATACGTCCGCGTGTGACATTTGCGTGTGCCATTTTTTTCTCTTTCTAAAGCCTTCCCAATCCGGATTTACGCTGAGAAAACAAATCTTTTTACAAGGGACTAATCGAGTTCTGGTTTAACTTGGAAACAACACAGTTAGACTCCACTAATTGTTAGGTTCAATTGAATACTTTTGTGGCGACATTAGATGGTAACTGGTGAAGGTACCATGTGGTACCTGGTATATTGGCAAATTATTCTTGAGGAACGTTCTAAAAAATATGAAATCAAACTTACACCATATGCCTGGGATAATTGAGGAAAAGTCGTTGAAAATTCCATAATTCCTTGATAATTTGTAGCTACGTTCACCTGATATCAAAGAAGCTGACAAATTACCCGGATTGGGAGTACATAAAAGGCTTAACGTTGCACGTCTTGATTGGTCAATGAACGTTAGTGGTCAACTAGCGATACAGACAAGGCCTAAATTTTAATAGATTGCTCGTAAAAGTTAATAATGGAAGCAAATATGGTCGCTGTCTAGATAGACGTCCATTGGAGTGGCTGGTGAGCCTTATGGGACAATTGCCGGGGAACTATTTTCACTTTATAATAGGTTGTATAGCCTTGTATATATTTGTAGGTCGACAAGAATCAGTTAACGGTCTTATGCCGGAATTGGGCCATAGTTTCTGAGGTATCCATTGAAAATAATATACTAGGGGGGAAAAAATTTGGTAAATCTTGGTGTTTACCAAACTTTTTTTTATTTTAATTGAAAATTTCTGTGACCAGGATAAAGCAAAGACAAATGAAAGTTTTTATAAGTACAAAGTGTAAACAAACTTTGTTTTTGTTTCGTATTTACATCCATTTATATGTCCTTTGGATGTAAATAATTATTATTATATACTTACATACATTGCTTTTTTACATGCTCCATTTTAAAAACGTTTCATTCTTCAGTTCCACGACCAAGATTATTATTCTTTTACACTTTCACATTGCATTGCAGAAGAAAACAAATGTAACACAAAAAATTTATTATTTATTTCCTTGGGATTATAAAACCTGAATCATCGCGCTGTTTAATAACGCGATGCATAATTTAAAGTCCATTTTCATACAAAGTTTACTTTTACGTTATTTTCAGCAATTAAATTGTATGCTCTCTGATATTATATTATTATATAAACGAAGCGCGCAATGAATGCATACAAAAATATATAATAATAATGACGTTGAATTAATTAAATACGTGTTGTGCAGTAATTATTCAAATAAGATATTTTTACTGTGAGGTCATCGAGGCTCTATTAAGAGATAGAGTTTAGGTTCGAGTAACGCGGATGGGGAATGCCTTTTTAATTGACAATTGGAATTATTTATACGAAATGTTTGACATAAGTGTGCGCGAAAGTAGGAAAAATTACGACTGTAAATATTGCCGCGCGGACGAAATGTTCTTTTATGCGTAATAAATTTTGCCGCTGAAGTCGCGGCAATTTCTTAAAGTAGATTTCCTATTAATTTTCTATGAATGAATGTTATTTTCATAACAAATAACATTAATTAAACTTTTCTGCACAAATGCGACTATAAACAGAAGATAATTTGTTGACAACAGATAACGATGTCATATACATGACGCTTGATTATGAACATTGTTCCTGCTGCTGCCACTCTTATTATTATAGTTGCTGGTTTTATCGTTGGATTAACGGATACAAAAGTTGATTGAGGAAAATAACGGACGGAACTTAAATTATTCTAAATGTTCGGAATTTTTTCTTGGAATATGTTAACATACATGGGACATATATGCCATATATATTCTGATTTTTACATGAGAGTGAAGAATAATAAAAATCAATAATCTAACATTTTTGGAATTAACAATGGAACTGAAGAACACTAAAAAGCAATATTTGTAAGTATTTAAAAGATCAGTTTAGTGAAATAAAAACAATAATGTTGTTTATTTACATCCAAAGGACACAAGAATGGATGTAAATACAAAACAAGAATAAAGTTTGTTTATATAATGTATTTTAAAAACGTTTCATTTTTCAGTGCCATGAATTTCAAAAAATCTACTACCGCTTGGCTGCTTCAAAATACTTTGACAAATATATTTGTCTTGATTTCAGTCACTAAGTTAATATAATGACCGGCTAATGGTATGATTGCCAGTAGTGAAACACACGGATCAAGTCCTCATAACAAGCGCACACTTTATACCCGTGAGCCGACCGCGTCACTTACGTGTGCAACTGCAAAGATGAGTTGAACAATCTCTCCGCTCAATCGAAAGCAAACTTTTTGTCAATCGCAAGTCGGAAGGCTGCCATTTGCATAATGCGTTACAGCTTGCGTTCATCGCGATAATACCGTTGGCTTTTCACAAGAGCCGCCCCGCGAAATGCGAAGGAGCGAGCGCGCCAGCTGGAACAAATCTATTTTGAAATTGTAATCAAAAGTGGCAGGGATTGAACGGAACCTCCCCCTTGACAATGGTCTGATAAGCCGCATTAATGTACTTGTTTCGTCGCAAATTTCAATTTGCCTTTCAATTATCTTCAATTAAGGCCCGAGTGAAAATCGAACATGGGGTGACGTATCAGCTTTGTGGACCCCTGGTGAAGGGGTACTCGAAACGTGCCGATTTCTCAACCGAGATAATCATATACCAATGGTGTCGTGGATAAATCACAATTTTTAACTGGATTTATTTGATACTGGAGAGCGTCCTTGTTTGACATCCAGTTTTAATACAGTTATCTGATTAATAAATATCTTTTGAACAGTCATAGTGGACTTAACACCAAGCGTAAAAAAGGTTGAGGTCCTAAGATAGGGTCCTCTAAGAGCCTATGTGGACTTGTAATACCTTTCCATAGAGTATCCAATAAAAGTGAAGGCTTTTTTAGGAAAGTTATGGAAGATTTGAGTTAAAAACATTTTAAGAAGAAATTCTAATATAGTTTAAATAACATTCAAGTATATGAGGATGTCATAGCTCAATAGCAACAGAACTGTATTGCAAACTAGATAGCAAGGATTCAATTCCCTAAGGTGAAATATTGTTTCAATCGTTATCTTGTAAATGCCGAATTAGGTACTGAATCGATTCTGACGTGAATAACTAGTTTCCTGATAGGGCCAGTGTATTACCCAGTGTTACACATATGCACAGCCAGCAATCTGGACATCTGATCAGAACCCTAGTATGGTTTCTAGATCCGGGCTAAATATTAGTCGAACTGCAATTACAACTAGAGGAGGATTGAAATTCTAATTGCCACGTTACAGTGGCGCCAACTTTCTGCTACAAATACATCAGTTGTGCGTTTAAAAGTGGAAGGGAAATACTGTTTGTCATCGGTCGAAATTCTGAGGGTCGCTTGTCTCGTGGAAATGACAGCTTTGCCGAATAAAAGGGACAGTTGTAAAGTTTACGACTTGTCCAAGTAACGCACTTATCGCCGCGGGATATACGAGATTCTTATGACGCGAACTTGCCGCTTTTTCCTCCCCGCGAGACTATTGATTTTTTGCTCCGCGGACGCCTTCATCCGTCCGTTTGCCGGAGTTAATTGGCCAATCGACCGTGAGCGCGCAAGCGGTCATAATACACGTCGCCACTCCCCTCCCTCCCCCATGGATTTTGCTTTTTTTTTTTTTTTTTTTCATTTTACATCGGCACACTTTTGTGTCGCTTCCTCGATGGGTTCATTGTAGTGGGACCAGAGATGGACCACGCCTGCGATGCAGTCTGCTTTTAATTTAAGTTTCAGTTTTCAACAGCTTTTTGTCCTCCTTGCACATTGCATTTAACGGTACAAATAAAACATAATTAAGCCGTTAGTAGTCCGGGAAATGTTCGTTTAACACCAACTTTGAAATAGAATCTGAAAAAGGTTTCGAGTGGCTGCCGGGTGTAATAGTCCGGGACATTTGCTATTGGATTGCGAGGATTTATTGATATTTTATACTCGAACAAATTCGGTGAATTTGTGAGTAAATTCAGGAAAAAGCGTCCCATGTGTTAGACGTATATGTTATATCATGTAGTAATCAACAGATATGTTGAACATATGGGACATAGTTGAAGACTCTAACAAAATTTAATTCATTCGAGTAGAAGTTAGTTGATTTAGCTGACAATTAGTTTCAATGGGTATATATTATGCACATAAATACGTACAATAAACTGTGCAAAAGCAACGGAGTTATTTCACGTATACGGGCAGTTATTGCTAGATATATCATTTCGTGTCATTAATTTCAATTTTTTTTTTCGTTCGCCCTCGATGCACTTGATAAATTTTGTAAGAAAATGCGCGCTCGAAGTTGATTAATTAAACAAATTGATTAGCCGTGCCAATTAGGAATTTGTAAAACCAATGACTTGTTAATAAGTCATTGCTCGGTAAGCGAACAAACGGAATGAAAAGTCCGCCGGAAAATAATGCGCGTCGGGCGTGTGTTATTTCGGTTGAGCAGCGCTGTGCCTTAATAACCTCAAAAAGCACTTGAAAACAAATATTCCCCCATTGGCGTAATTGGCCCTTCGAAATGTGTGTCAGTGTTCGTTATAATGTAGCATTCGTGCGCGGCTCGCAGGAGACGTGCTCTAGTAGATTCATAATCGGAAATCAGCGGTCGCTTGATGGTTCCCTCGCACATTGGCCGCTGATGACGTAACGGTCATTGAACCCCACCTTGCGTCCCCGCCTCGATATTTATCTCGGACATTTATTTGACGTCCGATTCGTTCCTTCTTCTTCTTTTCTTTTTTCTTTTTCCAACGCACACTTGGCGATTCTTGTGTGCATATTTACAAAAATATCCTCGAGCAAATTACTGTTTCTGTTTGACAGAGTGGAATTTTCGTCATTGCGAGCTCGTAAATAAATTGAAAAGAAAATTGAAAGACATGATTTTTTAGATTATTTTTATTCTGTAGTCTTCTGTTTTTTGGTATTTTGAATACTGTTTAGTGTTATATGTTTGTGTACGAAAACAGTTCTAGTAAAAGTGAAACATATATGGTCCTAATATGGTGTTTACAATTTCATATAAAAAATAAAGGATTCATATATGGACATATATACTAAGAATTGTTTTTAATATAAGGAAATTATTGATAGCTTATATAGCTAGAATGTTATATCGAACATGTAATTCCATGTTTTTAATTCCAGCCATATATAGTTTCAATAAAATCAATTATTACAATATATTAACCATATATGGGCATATATGGATAAACATGGTCGATATATGGCAATAACTGATATTTCCAGACACATATAGTTTCAATGATTTTCTTTAATTAAAAACAATTCTTAATGTATATATATATGAAATTGTTAAAACATATGGACGACATATATATAATTTTTGCTACAATATTTTATCTCGTTGTGTCTGCACGAATTACATAACCGGGAATTGAACCGAATGAATTGCGGGGGAAAAAAAAGGCCGTTGTCCGCTAATGGCAGCTGATTGGTGGATGGAAGCGTATTTGAATCGTGTTACACCTGTCATCGATAACCATTTCCGATGATCGTGAAATTCCAGCAGTCGTCGGCTATTTGGTCCCTTTTGCGTACACAAGCCACGAATGACTAAGTAAAAGTGAGGCCGGAATTGACGTGGCAACGTCGCCTCTCGTCGTCCGTCTCGCATTGACCGTCGCTCTCTCGCTCGCAAGCCCGTCCGTCTCGGTCGCTCGGGGATTTTTCACAGGCGGCGCGTTAACCCTAGGCGCGCGGCGCATGCGCCGCTGGTCGTAACCACGCGGGCGAGATGAGCGGCGCCACGTGTGCGCGCGGCGCGCCTGCGCCCCGTGGCCGCCATTACGGCGAGCAGGCGGCCGCCAATCGGCCGTCTCGCAGCGCCCCTCCCCGCCACCTCCCGGCCACTCTCCAACGTCCGTCCTCTCGCGGCTCGCCCGGTAAGCGCCTTTTCGTGCGCGCGCGACGCCACGAGCGCACCCGCGCCAAGGAACACTTCTCTCTCTCTCCCTCTCTCTCTCTCTCTCTTTCGTTCTGCGCACATCTCGATCTAATTTCGTATGTCTCCGCAACCCCAGCGGCGTATCTACCCGGCGCCCCCGCCCCCCTTCCCCGAGCCAAATCGTCCTGGCATATTTATAAAATTACACGCAAATGTATATTTCTCCGCGTTATGCATATTGGCTGTTAAATGGATTATCCATAAAGGAGAGACGGTTGTCCAAATGGCCGGAATTTCGTTCGGCATTGCATGCGGTAAAAGGCGGGAAAATAGTCTGCGCTAGGGCCGTTGCCACCGACTAACGGTTTATTTTATTATTGTACGGTATCGCGGGATATATTATATTTTGTTTTCGTTCGAAAGCAGTAGAGTTTATTTGAAAATTAATGATAAACTTAAGAATTGAATATTAATTTAAAATGTTGTTTATGTTGTAAGGGACGGATTAAACGTGATGGAAAATTTTATGATAATTTTTATCAAGATTAATAATTATATTTTTGGAAATTAACATTAATAAAAGTAAAACATATATGGTCCATATCCAGATTTTATTAGATATATTTAACATTACAGTTCTACACATGTTTCACAATATTATTTGTTATTATAATATTGATATTATTTAGACAAATCTGAATTCTCCAAATGCAATACCGTGCTTTCAAAAACATGTTTATCAAGAGTTTATTTCAGTCTGTTTTAATATATCCTTGGTTACTGGTATGACCAGTTAGAGAAAAAAAATTGCTGGTTTATGTGTTTTTATATTATAATTAGTTAGAAAGTTATTATACTTCATTATTCAAATCCTTCAGTATATATATTTTTTTTTATTTTGTTTTGAATAAATACCACAATTACTGACGTACTCTAGGTATTATAAATATAATTTCAATCCTGTCATATATTGTAATATATATATATACAATCACTACAAATTTTGCACAATTCAACATCACGAATTTAGACCGACATCTGTTCATCACTTGTCATAGACCGTTGCACAAATTCTGTATCAGCAAATTTATTGAAAAATTTTCATTATTATAAAGCCGTCTTCGTTTTATTTGTTGAAATAAGCAAATCCTTCTAGCTGACACTTTTAAATCACTGGATTTTTTCATAAATTACTTAAAAACAATAAAATTACAAAACTTTTAAATTTAATTACCAACCTCTTTCCAGGTTAGGTTTCTCGCCTATTACTATTCACACTTTCATTTTTACAACATATTACGAGTAAACACTGATATCACATATATAACACATACTACGGAGTTGAAATGAACCCGCTTCGCGTAGGCAAATATTGAACGCAATTTGAATATCCATTATAACTGAATTCTATTGATCCAGTGAATCGATCAATATGATTTATCTTGAAACAAAGCAAATACACGTATTCCTTACATTTATTACAAATCATTTCTATTGTTTACAACGAATGGAAGGTGAAAACACTCGAAATATATTTAAGAACAAATATTTGATCGGTCGAAATGCATTCGGGAATGCCGGCCTCCCGATTATGAGCAACGTCGCTGCGCAAACACTCGGCTATTTGTTTTCCGTACTTGTTTTCCGCCGTTTTTAATATCACTATGACATTCGATATGGAAATGGGAGGGGGGGGGGACGCAAATATGTTGGCAAATGATTACGATTCTTCGGAGATACATCTGGGTCGAACTTTACCGGGGGTTAAACCTGGGTGGTATCGATCGAATTTTCGAAAGTACGGATGTCCGGATAAAATCTTTTGTTTATTCACTCGGTCGATCAATAGGATCGCGCCGATTGCCATTATCGAGCGCGCTGGTGAGTTAGTGTTTCAGGGGAAATGGTCGCGCCAGTGGGAAGGTTGGGTCTGTTTGTTCGTACCGCGGACCATCCTTTTCAAGCACTCTTGTTTTTCCTCCGCAATGTTTTGCGGCGAATTAAGTTAAGCGTTTGTTTGATCGGGCTTTTAAGATTCGTTTGTCGTCCTTTTATTTCGTTCCCTTTTGTTTTTCTAGTATTTTTCGTGTATTCGTTGTTTACGTTCCATTCTGTTACATTTAATACACAATTGCGTTAATTCTAAAACATTGTTGGGTTAGGTAATAATAGTAATTTATATGTATGTTCTATTTATGCCACATATATGCGACATACATGTTGATTTTTACATTGTAACATGTACGTCACATATATGTTCACATTTTTCTTCCATATTATTATTCTTTATACACTGTTTCATTATATTATTTCATTTCTCTCGATTTTCACATTTTGCAGTCTATCTAAAAACTTGTCTGCTTTTTGCACACTGCCATAATCTTTTTTTTATTTTTTTTTAATCCTTTTTTGTAACAAGAACTAATTATTGTTAGAAACGCGCACGATACTAAAAGTATAAATATGGCTGAAATAATGAACCTAATCGTGCATCTGAGGTTATTATTCTCTTGACGATATAATTGCGAGATAACATCGTTTTTCCGTCAAATTATTCAAACGCAACAATACGGTACGCACGCGCCGAGCATTCGCTCGAGATTTTCGTGCTCTCTTCTCATAAGATGCATCACAATGGCGATTTTATCAACAATATTTATGCGCTATTTTGATTGTTTATTGTTACAAAAGGAAAAGAAAAGGGCTTAAAAGAGCTCACGCGAGATAGTAAAAAAACGCGTGGCAATATTTTATTATAGATGACAGGTCGATGATAAACGGCTTATCATCGGTGGACAATTCGAAATTAATTTTCTTTTTCCTTTTTTTACACCAATATTAATGGCCGCCGTTTAATTGCGTACGGCCGGCACCACGATAATTTATTAAATTTGTGAAACAATTATCAATAAATAAATACATTCGTGCGCGCAATATGAACGGGGTTAAAAGTTTATCGGGTCGGGTCAGTCACTTAAATAAACTCGTAATCGTCGGAAATCATCTATTATTGGACACTTAAAATCACGCTCGGCACACAACGGCGGACACTTTATAACCTTTCCAAAAAATTAACCCGTCACTAAGTGCAGCGACGTGTCACCCGAGAATCCGTAATAAGACGCACACGGGAAATAATGTTTTCGTAGCTACTAGTACACATGTACTTAATCTAAACACATTTTATGGTTGGAAATGAACGAGTGTACAGAATATGGTTGGGGTGATAATATGAAATTGCCTGAAGCCATTTCACTGATGTAAACATTCTATCATTTAATAATATTTTTTCTTCGTCTTAATCATAATAAAAGAACGATATAAGCATAGTTCTCAAAATGTTTGTATTTTTTTTTTCCTTGTGTACGAACCAATAGTTAATGCCACCTAAAAATAAACACACTGTGAAATGTCATTCCACGGCGAATGAGTTATAATAAAATTTAAAAAAATGGAACAAAATTCCAAAGTTTGATTTACTTGACAGATAGTACTCACTTTGCAACAATCTCCCAATCTGAAATTTAACGTTAAAATTAGTTTTGCGTAATAATTTTAATTCTTAAATTATTGATCGCTTCCCAAAATGGGAAACTAAATCTCACGTACATAGCAAATAAAATTTTCGCAAATCATTGAATTTTACAGAATATAAAGTATACATTAATAAAGTAGAAAAAGTTTATATAAACAATATTAAAGTAAAAATAATATAAAATAAGTGGTACACCAATTTATTATCTGGTATTAATGGTGAGTCTTTTTTAAAGGCCGTCACAGAATTACGTGAACATCAAGAGTAGCAGCCCTGTATCGCCGAGGAACGTCGACAGTGGTGTCACCTACGTTCAGAGTTCCACGGGTGGATCGGGAGGACCAACGAGCGGGCCCGGCGGTGGACCCGGTGGCGGACCCATCGTCAGCAGTAGCGCCAGTGTCACCGTCGGGGGCGGAGCCGGTGGCGCCACCTCAACGGGTGGAGGCGCTGGCAACATCGTGACCGTGTCGGGCGCGGCGGCGAACAGCGCGCCAAGCTTGTCTGGTCAGCCGGGACGACGGCAGCCTCCTCCCGTTGCCGTCGTCCTCCCGACCGCCACGGGAGGGGGGTACACCACCGTACCAGTGCCCGGTGGACTCCGCTATGAACATCCTTACCTGCCACCGCCGCCTCAGGCGCCATCTGCCCCGGTCAACCAAACTCCACCACCTCCCGGGGCCGCGGCGGCCGCTGCTTACACGCGCGACGCATACAGAAACGCCACCTCTAATGTAAGTTGAGAAGAGATTCATCTTCGAAAGCGACACCCCCAAATTCATATGCAAATTTTCATGCAATGAGAAAAGTATAATGGAGGAATGTAGAATTTGTGTTAGTAAACCGAATGCGTAAAGCATTGCTCGTGTTTTGTTTCTAACATTGTGAGGAATTTTACCAATAGTGATAAGACTTTCTTACGTTAGCTTTTATAATCATTGAAAACAATGGTATATGACCATGTTGAATTAAGAAAAAGCATAGGTCCATATATGAATTATGTATTTTCTTATATGAAATTTTTAAAATATATGTGGACCATATATTTTTCATTTTTATGAGGGTAAAAATAAAAATAACTTTCGATTATGTAATTTACCTTGCAACGAATATCTTTTCAAATTTTTGGTTTCTTTGTATTAAATTATTGAAACAAAACACTTTAGTAAAATATATTGTCTTAAATTCATTAACAAAGGTCGATTAACATTTGCTCAACAAATTTTCTATCGAAAGAAAAAGAAAAACGTTACGTGATCTACCAATATTCTAAAAATAATGCAATACGCAATTTCTTTTCTTTCTGAGGTGCCTCTCAGCGTCGTCCCGAATCAGCAACATTACGCGCGTCCTCTGGTCACCAGGCGACAATCGACTATGCCCTCGGGACTCGTAATGCATTCGGAACAAACTTCAGCCGCGAACTTTATAAATGATTACCGGCAACGAGTGGGCCGGAAGTTCGAGCTGCGCGTAATTAAAACGAATTCGCGCGTTAATTAACCTACATTTTTAATCCCTGTGCCGAAAACTAATGGAAAATTGTTGGCACGGAAGTTCATCCCGATGAAAACTAATGAGCCCGCGCATCCATGAATTACTGGATACTATTGTAATTACCCCCCGTGATTTGTTGTCCAACGTGTCATTTCACTTTTCCAAGATTAACGAAAGAAGATGTTATTTAGAAAGAAAGAACCAACATGGAAGGGAGGAAGGATACTCAAATTACTGGCGTTGTTCTGTGATTTAAATAATCGATAGCACTGACGTTGCAATAACTATGGCTGGTCTATTTCTGGTCAATTTCTTCGATTAATATTTCATTTCCGCGACTGACTCTCGCAACTTGTCCGCTAGTTCTATGTCTGGCTACTTGAATTATTTCCTCTTTTTGTTTTTGACCGCGTGTCATTGTCAGGAGTAATCATCCCCGACGCTAATTAAGCCAGATAATTTGATAGCCGCCATCCATGCACATGTCACGACTTTGTGATCTTCAGTTATCAACTCTACTTTTTGTTCCTTGTGCAAGAGTCTCTCAGTTATGCTGATAATTTGATGAGATGTCAGAGAAAAGAAATGTTACATCTGTGACACGTTTGAATCTTACACTTTGTATACACTGGTGAAGAATATCTCGAGAAATCAGTAATATATAACGTTATTTACGGACATATGCGTTATTATTATGTATGTTAATTTGTTTCAATTATTATAAATTAGAAAATTCATTAAATTATGTTATTTCATTAATAAATATAGAAAGTACCTAATGATATGGTACTTTCTTCTGCATATTTCTGGATGCAATGCTTGTCTTCTTAAAAACTGCCAATATTAATTAGCTTAACTCAAATCCGATTCTCTGATTAGTAACAGTGACAGTTAAAGAATCACGAGTAGGCGGGTGAAAGTTGCCAGTGCAGTTGAGCTGTTCTATCATCTCATTGGCCCCGGGCGCCATTCAGTTGAATCTCATCAAGAGAGGATCTTTGAACATCCCACTTCCCAGACAACATATGGCTTCCAAATATGTGCCTTGCGTTTCATACTTTTATCTAAATCAACCCAGTTCTAGTACACGGGTGTGCCAACAGAGGGCGTACGTGGACCATTGATTTACCGTGCGCGAGAATCAACGATAAGGCGCGCGTTAATTTATTATTGATGCAACGGTTAGTGGATTATTGACACGTATAAATTATTCGATGAACGTCAAAAGATATCAGGGAAAGCCCATTATTGTGACTCACAATGTCTGGTGCGGTTAATCCGGCACGACTGAAACGAACATTTTTAGTTTGAATATTAAATATACAAACATGTGACTAAAAAATTAATAAACAAAACAGCAATGAATGTAATTACCTTAAAATATAATAAATTATTTATCAGCCTGAAATACAAAACGTTTTCAAAGTAACAAAATTTAAACAAACATCTTCTTTTGATTTTTAAACGCATAAAAGGCTATTATTTGAACAAAATAAAAGGAAATATATAAATTTGTTTTGTTTTTATTTCAATAATTTGACCTTTCGCATGTTATCATGCAATGTTTGTTTATATTTTTCATTTAAAAAACGCTTTGACCTTCAATTTCATAAATTATTTTGGTAAGATCAGATATTAAATGACGATTTATCCGAGCTGATTAATTAACAATAAATATCTATAACATAATAAATTTATGTCCCATTTTTTGTCAAGTGTCAAAGAACAGCAGATGGAGAGCTGTATATATTCGCAATTATGATGTATTGCGGAATAATATCTACTAACAATGATTATAGTAATAACGTATATCAGATGTTGATAGCGTTTCGTTTCTATTTGTATATCATTTCAGTAGTGGAAAGGTTGAATGTTGTGTTATAGATATAATTAAGTGTCGTTAATAATGAAATAAACAATAAATATTGTTTCAGGTGAACGAAAGGGTTCCAATCAGTGTGAGCAGTAGTCCAGTGTCTCAAATCAGTAGCGTTGGGATGCCGGCGGGCAGTGAGTACGTGGTTAGTAACCGCGCGGACCGACCACGGATATCGCTGTTACCCTCGGCTGGTTCAGTGGCTCCATCTGCTTCGCCTACGGCTCCCGAGTACCACTCAGCCGCGGCACGAAGTGCTCGCACAGGCCTCATCAGTTCGGAACCGTACGGTTGTAATCGCGCAACTGGGTTAGAACTGGCACAGACCATGTCAGATGCACCACCGTTTAAGAAGATCCGGTTGGGTCAACCGTCCCAGCAAGCACCACAATCGCAACCTGGGCAACAGGCTGCCAATCAGCCGCAGGGCCAGTCTTTGTCACCTGCGGACACCATCGTCAAGCAGGAACATGTACAGCAATTACCACAACCACTTAGGATAGATACTAGGGTTGGTATTGGAGCCAAAGGATGCTTGACAAATATACGGATAGCGTAGAATTTAAACTAAATTACATTTATAATGTAGTTGGTACACGTGTCATGAAAAGTTGTTTTATTTACCTGCTTTGTAAGCCACTTTAAGTTGGAGTTGTATTCAAATAGAAACTTGCGCTGTTGTTAATAGCGTAAGGTTCACAATAACACATTTGCATCTTTCTCCGACAAATAAAAGGACCACCCGCCGAAAGTGTACACATTGCGCGTGGGTAGTGTATTTTGGAAGAAAAGGGATTTTTTTTTAAAACAATATACTTATAATATAATATATAATATATAGTATAATATAATATCCCTTTAATATATCCCTTTATGGCATGTACCATAATAGGAATGGAAAAATGCAGGTAGAACAGATATAATTTGAATGGTGTGTCGTTTATTTGTTTCGTTAAAAGATTCATGCATCAATCACAATAGGCGGTGCTGTTCAAAAGTTAGGTCGCGATTTTACCGACATGCCGGATATATTCGGCGTTCGGTTCCGTGAGTTTACATGTGGACGACGGATATATCCGTCGTTCAGAGCGAAAGGGTTAAACTGGCTTACGAAGCACGTAGGCGAGACTGGATGTACCAACATTACTATACCTTAAGACAACAGTGACGTAAAAACATCATAATTACTTTTTTTTTGTTATACTGAACACTAATAAATTGTATAAGTTCTGTACTCTTTCGTCTGTAAATTTATTAAAATATCACTACAAAATGTTCTACGTCAACGTCGTTACACAGTATAGTAATTTTTGTATAACATCAATTTTAGATGTTATTATATAGCTCAAATTGTATATTATGATTCAGTTTCAAAATATCGTACACGTTTGTTTATCTTTTAATTTAAATGTCTTTCTAACGTTCATTGTATTTGCATCGGCGAGAAACTGTGACTATGTTTAGCGAAACTTAGTTATTTATATACCGGAAAGTATTTATTTGAAGAAATATACTTAAAATGGTAATAACTGCAAAATAATTATTAACATCCAAAAGTTAAATTTATTTTCTAGTAAGGTGAAATTACAAGTGAATGACTTTCTAATGTATAAGTATTTAAAATTAAATGTACATCTGCTATTACAATTTTCATTAGAAAAGTATTTAATATATAATGCATTTTAAGGTATTCAACTTTTGTTACAAATTTTTAATATTATTAAAATACCTCACGTACAAAGTTGTCATTGATTTTTTTTGTTACATTTCGTTAATTGAATGTTCGAGTTAAATTAAAATAAATAATCATATTTTCATTATAATCATGATTTAATGTAGGCAATAAAAATTTGAACTTCCAGTGAAATGTTAAATTTGGATTATATTTACAGCCCATCACCGGAGCTTATACGCCCAAAACGGAAGCAATTTCGCCGACTCTTCCAGAACCGACAGTACAAGAAGAGACGCAGTACAGGAGTACGAAAGATGACCTGCTCCAGCAGATATCGAAAGTTGACCGTGAAATTGCCAAACGCGAATCGACAATTTCAAAACTAAGGAAGAAGTTGGTCGAGTTAGAAGAAAATGCAAATAAGCCTTTGGATGCAGGTGGCCTTAAACGTCAAGTCGAGGAACAGTTGCAACCGAAGCATCAGTCCCTTATGCAAAAAATATACGCGGATAACAGGGTACATATGTCTTAATTCACTAATGGTACTGAAAAACGAAACGTTTTTAAACAAACAAACAATATTATTGTTTTTATTTCATTACTTTTCCAATCTTCCAAATATTTTAAAACATTGTTTTTTATGTGCCCAATTTTAAAAACGTTTCGTTCTTCAGTTCCATTAAAACTGATATGTAATTTTAACAAATATTTTAAAAGTATTTTGGTACAAAATCCGTTTACTTTGTAACACATTGTTTCTTCTTTATTAATAATAACATAGTTTTATTTAAAAAACTAAAAGAGTTAATTAGTTTTTTGCGAACAAATTGTATTATCTGTTAATAATATTAAACATTAAATATGCATATTAAATATGCGGATATATTAAACATTAAACATGATAAATCGTTAAACTTGAAATCCACTTTAGCATTCTCATTGATATCATCATGTTTACTTAAAGTTGTGAAGCTGAATTAATTTCCATATTCACTGTAATAATAATTTGTTTATAAACATAAAATAATAAATAAAAATATAACTATAATAAAATTTAGACTTTCTTCCAACAGCATTCATTTAGGGTACTTCAAAAATGTTATTCAACGTGTGTTATGTAAAACGTTTCATCAAATTTAGCATAAATATGAAGCAGAGCCTTCGAGATATGAAGCATAAATTTTCATAATTTTAAAGTAAAACTAAAATATTGCTCTTGTGCGATTAATGCATTCAAACAACTTATTTGTTCGAAAAATTTTTATGGTTATATTATCATTATTTAAATGTTTATTACGTATGTATTCTATTATTAATAAATCAAAGAGAAACACTGTTTTACATAACAATTTTGCTTTTTGCTTTAGTTCACCCACGTTTATGACCGTAAATTAAAATAAACAATTCAAATGTTTCAACACAATTGAACTAATTACCAAAGATAGATATTGAAATTTATGTAACGTTATAATTAAATGAAATGCTACGAAAACCTTTAAACAAACAAACAGTTCTGTTTTATATATTTTTTTCTTTTATAAATTAAAATTATATATTTATTTATAAAAAATTGTCTGCTGTTTATTTTTAAATATATTGTTATCATTAAATAATATAATCTTAAATTTTACATTTTCTCATATTTTGTAAACATTGAAAAGATTATTTTGAGTTTCAAATTTCATTCAACATTTCGCTATTAACCTAATACTTTTCTTATATTGAGACTATTTTATTAATATTCTGTATATCAAGAAAAATTATGTATCTAATTTAATTGTGAACATAAATTTCAATTAATATTTAAAGTGAATTTCACAATTTAAATCATTAATACATTATCATTAGTTGTACAATTAAAAATATTTTTTGCTGAAATAAGACATTTTAAATCTATTAAATCTTTAAAATATAATTGTTATCTAACAACTTTTAACTAATTTAGTAAGAATTTATTTTATTTCCAGAATGACATACATATTAAATCAAATAAAATGAATATTTAAACGTTATATAAACTGTGTGGCGAATTCAACCGTACACTTATCTATTAGTAACTGAACAAAACCTCATTATGTCAATGAAAACTACCTCGATTTCACTGTCTTGAGCAATAACCAAACAATACATCTAATTTAACATAGAAATTTATTTATTTTTAAGATTTTTCCTATTCAATAAAAAGTGCTTTTTTCTAATTATAACATAATTTTGCAGAAAAAAGCCGACGACTCGCACCGAATGTTGGATCGGTTAGGATTAAAAATAGATTTGCCGTTGTATAATCAGCCATCGGACACAAACGTTTACCAGGAAAGCCGAATCAGACACCAAACGAGTATCAAGTCAAAGTTGATAACACGGCTACGTAAGGAGCACTCGGAGCGCGCTTCGCAGCAACGCCAGCAATCGCAAACGTACGCGGTACTTGTGCAAGAATGGCATCGCAAGGTCGAACGTCTCGAAGCCGGACAGAAGCGCAAAACCAAGGAAGCCAAGAATCGAGAATTCTTTGAGAAAGTCTTCCCCGAACTTAGGAAGCAGCGCGAGGACAAAGAACGATTTAATAGGGTTGGTGCACGTATAAAAAGTGAAGCTGACCTTGAGGAAATCATGGATGGATTACAAGAACAAGAGGTATTTGATTATGCATATATGGAACGATCGTTCTTTTTACGTTGTATTAAATAGTTCTTTTTATTATTTATATGATTTTTTTATCAATATTTATTATTTATATATGTTTTTATTATATATATATATATATATATTTTATATATATGTTTATGCTTTTTTTTTAATGTTGTATATACTTAAAAAGAAAATATTACAAATCGAGAATTCGGACGATTTATTTGTTTATTTATTTAACGAAACATCCTAGTAAAAATGAAACATATATAGTTCATATATGTTTTAACAATTTCATATATATAGATATATATGATTTTTCCTATTCATATATGGCCGTATGAATATAATATTCTAGCGATATATGGTTTCAACAATTTCTTTGTATTGAAATCAATTACCATATATCAACCATATATGTCCGTATATGGATTAAGAAGAAACATACATGTCCATATATGAAATTGTTAAAACATATGAACATATGTTTCATTTTTATAAGGGACGTTTCTATACTTACAACAATTGTCGTAGCTTGGATTAATTTTTCCTTACTCGCTTGTGTAATGAATCGATTTAAACTTGATTTTGTATACTATTCGGATGATTTGGTTAAATGAGACAATTGATCAAACGGAATAATTAGTCCAATAAAGAATAGATTAAATTTATATTAAATGTCGAAGGATATCATTATATTTTAATCTAAAGAATAATTAAATTTGTAGCTTCTGCTCCACTTTAAATTTCCGCTATTGTTATTTTTATTATAGATTAAATTAGATAAAATATGTAATATGTAAAAAATATTAAAATTGTATGAAAAATGATATTTATCTATATTGTTTTTAAAAATAATTGTTTAATATATTAATCATAATATTGAACAAAATGTAGTATTTTCAAGTACCAAAACAAATGTTTCTTGAAGAAAAAAATTTTCTGCTTTTCATTATTAATACAAATTTAATACATTATTTATTACCAATTTTTCCATTGATCATTTTTTAATCTTTCCATTGATAACTAAAGATTTAATTTAGAAATATAATATTGATTTTCATTTATATTAATAAAATTACCCATTTAACTGCATGTTTCAGTTAAACTATTTTTGTATTTATTTATTGTAAATTGTTACCTATATTTTAATGAAATCTTTATTAAGAAATGTAATATTATTTTAAAAGATGACAGTTATTAATTGTTCATAAAAATGTTATCTAAAAAAAATAATTTGTACATTAAATTAAATATCTTTCAAATATCTAAATATTTCGTCGTATAAATATTTTAGCAGTGAAATTGATTATTGTATGAAACGGTAATATAAAGTAATATTCGGTTAAATTTGGCATTCAGTTTTATTTATGAAATGACCTATAAGGGAACAATGGTTCCAATCAAAATTGCATTATAGATAACAACAATTTGGTTGTCGCAATTTAATCTCAAAATCAAGCCAAAAGAACAAAATCAATGTGAGTGTAAATTCGTTATAAAGCAAAGCTTTTCGCTTTCACGCAAATTAACAAAAATGTCGCTTCTAAAAGTTAATTACTCAACAACAAATAAGTATGTGTATGTACATATATGTGAAACGAAATTACACGCAAGATGATGACTAACAGCGAATAAGTTACCAGAAACCGCTTTCAAAAGAGATATTGCTTGTCGGTAAAATCGACCTCTGAAGTGCACTGGATTGCTAACCATCACACCTCAGTGATGTTATTGATTTTTTACTGCTATTTTCGAAAGTTGGTTAGGAAGGAATTCAACATAGTTGGTTGCCGGCGGTAAAAGGACGACGGATATTTCCATCTAAAATCGTTTACAACCGAAGTTATAACGTAACAATTAACTTTGATATAACAAAATACCAGTCGGTAGATGGATATATAAAAAATGTTGTTAAAGCTTACTTTAATTTATATTATATTCATTTGTTATTTTTGCATGTTGAAACAATTCCCTAATAAAAATGAAACTTATTTGGACATATATGTTTTTTCTTAATTCATATATGTTTGATATATGATAATAATTGATTTCAATATAAGAAATTCATTGAAAGCAAACATAACTAAAATGTTATCAATTATTGCCATACATCGACCATGTATATCCTTATACAGCCACATATGGATTAAGATAAAACATATATGTCCATATATGTGTCATTTTTACCAGGGTTATTATTATTGTTATTATTATTAATCTGAATAATGAGTTATCGGACACTTCAATGGAAGATGTTGATTTACTGATTCCTCAGGAAGATTCGATGCCAGACTTAAAAAATTTCATTAAAGCCCGTCAGGTTAGTAATACCTTTCTTATCATTAAACAAAAAAAAACAAAAACAAAAAAACAGAAGTGTAAAAGATAATTGCGACATTTTTGTTAAAGTAACGGGCAAGACGACGAATTTTTGGTTAGGATCGCAGTCTTCTTTTTGTACATATATTAAAGTAATAATACAAATTTCATACAAAGTAATTTCATCATTATTTATTATACTTTACATTTGAACAATGAAATAACATAATTCATTGTGTTTGGCCAAAAGTATTTGAAAAATGGAATGATCAATGATGTTTTTCAGATGGAGGACAAGAAAATGCGCTCGTATGCTGTGATTCCACCGCTTTTGATCGAAATGAAACAGCGGAGGTTGTCCTTTCAAAATAAAAATGGATTGCTACAACCGGAGGAGCTGGAAACGCTACACGTCGAAAGGAAGTTGGTGAACGCGTGGAGCGCAGTCGAACATGAGATTTTCAAAGAAAAGTATCTGCAGCATCCTAAAAACTTCGTTGCGATTGCCCAGTCGCTCGAGCATAAATCCGTCGCAGACTGCGTGCAGCATTATTATTTAACGAAAAAGGCTGAAAACTACAAAGGCCTGTTAAGAAAATCTAGGCGAACGCGTCAGAGAAATAATACTAGTAATAAGGTGATTATTTGTTTATCATTTTTGTGTCTTATCTGACATTTATCGTCTTCTACATTACTTTCTTTAATATTAAATTTATATTTTCTTTGTAAACTTATTCTACTTATTATAAATTGCCTTGAAATAATGTTGAAAAAAACTGAATAATAGCTTTTATTTATCATGTCTTTATACTACATTATATTATATTTATATTTATTATATTATATTAATATTTATACTATTGAATTATCTTCTCACTGTGAATAAATTTCTGATAATTTAAAGAAGAAAGCGATAATATTTAATTTTTAAAAGTGTTAAGTTACATACAATATAATGAAATTTTACTAATTAGTACTTTTTTTTCTTATAGGTTAACAGTAACAATTCAAATATTGGACCCATTGATATTTTAACCACTGGCGTAACGACAAGACTACAAAGGGAGCAGCAACAAAAGACCCAAGAAAATCCGCAAAGTGCGTCCGCGAGTACGGCGGCGAATAGCACGACGACCACGACGACAACGACAAGTACAGCAGCTTCAACGACGAACGCGACGACTTCGACGACGAGCTCCACATCGTCCACGACGACATCTTCCTTTAGTTACGGTTTGTCCAGCGAATCCACTTCGACGACGACCGCGACCACGACCGTTTCGAATTCTTCAAGTACCGCGACGAGTGTTCTTACTACGACAACGACTACGTCCGCGACTGTTGCGAGTACTTCGCCGTCCACTTCGCCACCAAATGTTAAAGATTCGAAGGATGCGAATAAAGAGAACAAGGAGATAAAGGAAGAAGTCAAGGACAAGGAAGGAAAGGATGGAAAGGAGGATAGTCAGTCGGACGTGAGTTCTAGGAGGGACTCGAAAACGTGAGTAGAAATTGTGCTAAGCAATCCCTATCATCACATAATATCCGTAAAATAGCTTAGGTACATACTACCTGTTAAATGTCCGCTTGAAATGATATTTCTAGAATACTAGTACCATGGTTTCTAGAATTTTAAAGTACCATGGTTGAAATTGTGTCTGAAAATTTGAATTCGAGAACTCAATCTTGTAGTAAATTAAATTTCTCTTTTTTTAAATAAATCCGCCATATTTATTCTTTGATGAAATTATATGAAATAAATGATGCAATAAAAGTGAAAAGTAAGTTTAATATTTACTATTGTTCGTATTGCTTGAATGATAGAAGTATAAGTATATAATTAATTTTATAATTAATATTATTTCAATTTATTTAATATGTATCATTTTTACGTAATCATATTTTTATTGCAATTACTGTAAATATAAAAAAACCGTTTAATAAAATATTTGTGATATGGATAAATTTTTTACTAAATGGAAAAAAAATTAAATATTTGGACAATTTAACTACATTATTTTATTATCAATCTAATTAAGATAACGTTAATAGAGTCCTTTTTTTATTAATTATAACTTCAGATGCCTTCATACAACTCAAATCAGTGCCTCC
>JABFPN010000328.1:0-52144 GCA_022817305.1 Leptoteleia sp. ZL-2020 | reverse complement strand
ATGAAGCAACGGTGTCACACTGTAACGTTGCGGAATCAAAATTTAAGCGAAGCATTAACGAAACAAAAATGTAGCTAAAACGAAGCGAAGCAAAAATGAAGCGAAGCTGAAACGAAAACGAAGCGAAAACTTAACGAGACGAAAATGAAATGAAACATAAGTGAGAGCAAAATGCCGCTCCTGTACTGTTGGTCAACTTTGGAACGTGGCTTCGCTTCGCGTATCGTTCCTATTGGTCAGCATAGGGAGAGAAAATTCCAGTTATATTATTAGCATATTCATACATTTAAAAAAGGATAGACAATTCAGTTCATACAAATGCATCCCTTTTTAACTGAGTGAATTGTTTGTATTTAAAATAAATACAATTGTTTGTCCTTTAATAATTTAAGAAATTCTTCAATCTTGAATACGCCATTAATGAAGGATGCATTTTTATGAACAGAGTTGTCCGTCCTTTATTATGAATGGTTTGATCTCCAAAACGTGGTTCAGGAACATAGGCACTTACAGTCCCGGAACAGCTGTCAAGATCCGCAATTTCGACCTAAAACTTGTTTATTTGTTATTGAATTGCTTTTATTTTCAACAACTTTTAGGTTTAAATACGAAATTTGACAGTTGTCCCGGAACTGCAACACCTATGTTTCAAAACCACGGAACACAGCGGAACAGTCTGTTTGAAAATGCTACAAGTGTGTGACAGTTTAGCACAACGAAGTTTAGGAACGTTCATTAAATAATAACATAACCTATCGTATGTCACAGAGAGACATCAATTAGATTAAATATCATGCAAATGAAGAGAAATTTATAATTGTCTCCGATTATTATGGCCGAATTATTATTAGATCCGAATATACGTGGATGGGTGTTTTTACCAATAGTAGTTATTACTTTTTTAGTCGGAATAGTTAGGCATTATGTTTCTATATTACTTTCCTCGCAAAAGAAAGTCGAACTTCATCAAGTACAAGACAGGTAAATTTATCTATTGAAAAACCGTTTCAATATTCTGAATAGAATATTAATTTGTATATTTGTATTCATAATACAATAATTAAGTTAATAATATAAACAAATTGTGTATTTATTTTTTTTTATGTTAGCCAAGTTATGATTAGATCAAGACTACTTAGGGAAAATGGTCAGTATATCCCAAAATCTGCATATCTTATGAGGAGACATTTTTTTAATCACGACGAAACTGGATATTTTAAAACCCAAAAAAGAGCTCCTGTGTCACAAAATCCTATGACAGATCCCAGTCTTATGACTGATATGTTAAAAGGAAATGTCACCAATGCAGTTCCAATGGTACTCATTGGTGGTTGGATTAATTGGATGTTTTCAGGTTTTGTCACCAGTAAGTAAATTATATTTTTTAATTTAATTGTATATTAATAATATACATAATAAATGTAATTTAATTATTATATTATTAAAATTCCTAATTGATGAGAAATGAAAATAAAGGAGTAATAAATCTACATGAATGGAAAATTAGTATTTTTAGAAAAATATTTAACTTTGCTAAAATAATTTAAATATTATTTTGTAATAAGATTATATTATATATCATGTCTTTCTTTTAAAAATATTTAAATTACAAATTTGCTACTAATTTTCAGCTAAAGTACCTTTTCCATTAACATTACGTTTCAAACCAATGTTACAACGAGGGATAGAACTAGCTACTTTGGATGCAGCTTGGGTATCATCTGCATCTTGGTACTTCTTAAATGTATTTGGTCTCAGGTCGATTTATACACTTGTGCTTGGTGAAAATAATGCTGCAGATACATCAAGAACCTTGCAAGATCAAGTTTCTGGCGCAGCTATGACTATGCCACCAGATCCAAAAGCTGCATTCAAATCCGAATGGGAGGCCTTGGAAATTTATGATCATAATTGGATTTTAAGTGATGTGCATACAGAATTAATTGAGTCCAAGAATAAAGTCACCAAAGAAATCAGTCATCAAAGTAAAAGTGACTAACTTTATTAAATTAAATTAAATTCAATTAGGAAAAATTGTTTATTTGCATAATATTTGTGAGTTAATTTAATGTTATTATTTTTTACATTCCTTGTGAAAGAATGGTTTAATAATATACAAAATAAAATTTTAAAATGTTAATTTGTACAATTTCAAAAAGTCATCTTCCTTTCCTATAATATTATTATGATTACAGTAATTAATAAATAAATATGTTTATGAAAAAGTAAGTATTAATTTTTTAAAAGTATAATCATATATTTTATTTTATACTTAATAAATAAAAATGAAATATTTCACCAAAATTAAAGTACATGTTTGATTTTTCACTTCAATTTTAACAAGATATAATTGCTTCTGAAATAATCTTATAACTGTGTCTTGATAATTTCTAATTTTTTTCTCTGTATAAATTCTGAACTTTAAAATCTATCTGTAAGGTTTGAACAAAGAAACGAAATCCATTCAATGGATTCTTGTAGAAAGAAAATTTTTCTCAAAGTTTTTATCATAATTTAGAAAGTATGCCAATTAAAGTTTTGAGATACAATGACTTCTTTATTCTATTACTAATTACTAATATGTCCGACACTGTTAGAAGCTCGAAGAAAAAATGAAGAATGTGAGCTTTTCAACATTCTCTTCATTTATATACATACAAACAAAGGTACAAAGATGTAATAATGAAACAAAATAAATAATGATTTATTTTTGCTTTATATTAATTTATAATGCAATCATGTATTTAATTAAAACATTCCCAAGTAATATTCCAGTAATGAAGAAAATAAAGTAATGTAAATATAATGGCAAAAACGATTACACTTGCTATTCAAGGTGAAATGTCACTCATTGGCCAATTCTGAATGAACATAATCTCCTTAATAATACATATCTTTAAATATATTGTAAAAAAATTAATTTAAGAAAAACATTTATACGTTTTTGAATTAGTTTTCACATATTAACACAAACAAAGATATGTTAAAGGTTCAATTGTCAACAAGATTTAAGTGTCAATTGCATGCATAAAATTACGATTAAATTCAATTAATCAGCTAATAAGATTCTATTGAAGTTTTCAACAAGGTATTTTTATTGTATAATATATATAAAGATATGTATTATTAAGGAGATTATGTTCATTCCGAGTTGGCCAACGAGTGACACTTCACCTCAAATGTACTGAAATGTTTGAAATTGCGCGCACAATTGATGGGAAGTAGTTGCACCGCGCGGTACAAGTGTGGCGTTGGGGGAAGAATTACTCGTATCTTGCGTCACCGTCCTCCTCTTGTCGCCTCGGTGCACAGCATGGTACACGGTAGTAGTAATAGTGTAGTAGTAACTACTGATCTAATGGTCGATTGTAACTGAATGCAATGGAATGATGGTGCACGGGACGGGACGTGAAAAGCGAACGGGCTAGATGCGATGGTGAAACGTAAGTCACGGCTCATTCGTGCCGCGCATTCCCGTGTTAATTTTATTTTTTGCTGCGCAACGGGCGTCCTCCGCAAATCCAAGCACTTTTCGACAATTTCGGTGGACGCCGAACGTGCGCAAATAACCTAAACGCGCTCCCCTGCATTCGTTCACTTGACAAGCGTTAGACCCTCGGCACCGTACCTGTCAGCGAGGCCTCGGGTTCATTTGTTTTTGTTGATTTGCACGCGGAATAAAGTGAAATTTGTTAAAAGATCTGACATCGGGCCCCGGACTGCGAAGTGGGCAGTTGTATATCATTCGTGATCAGTAATGGTGTCCCATTTGGTTACTTTTAATCTCGTCAAATCAATGCGAGCGGTCGCTGTGAAGTGAAGCACGACCGCTTGTTCAAAGAGAATTGTTTGATTTTGGCAGTTGAGTTTGCTCTGTTTTGGTCAACGCGACGTTGCAACAAACGCTGTAATTGTTTATTTACTCTGCTAAGTGTTGCATTCTCAAGAGGGGAAATGTTGACATTTGATGTTTGTTTGAGGTGGTTACATTTTTTTTCTTCTTTTAAGGAGATAGAATACAATATTAAATGTCCGTTGCTTTTGCTAATTATATACATCATTCTGAGATACGTGCTTATGTACATGGCATTTTATATATAGTTGTGTATGGAATGTTGAACGAAAATGTCTTTGTTATTGGAGTCAGAAGCTGCAAATTTCCTTCTTATCTGCTTTTACAATATTATTTAAGATAAACGTTTGTTTGAAGTTTATTGCAATATTTATAATTATACTAAATTTAACAATGGATTAAGTGTAAGGATAATTTTATTATTAATTGTAAAGATATTTTAAAACAGTATATAAATTTAATTTGTTATAAATTTACCACTTAGATATAAAAGCATGTTTTATAAAAAATGTATTATATGATAGATTTATTTATACTTTTAAATTATTAGTTAAATACTGATATTTAATTTGATTGTCATTAATGAATGACATTAGTGCTTATAATACCAGTTATTATTAATATTACTTGCACTGTTATTAAAAAGAAATTAGCAAAGATAATTATTTATATTCATACTTTATTTTTGAAGTTATGATAATGAATAATAAGATAATTAAGAAAGTGTTTAAATTAAGTTACACTTATTAATATAAATCTTTTTTTAATATATCTAAAAACATTATAAATTGAATATATAATATAATTATTAGAACTAATTATGTTAGTTAAATTTATATTAATAAATCCAGTTATATTTATAAAGGTAAAACTTGTTTATATAAATTTTTGGAATAACTAAATTCTTTAGACTTAATAAAATAATAATTTTTTGTCATTTTTGGAGTAGTTATAAAAAATCTAGCTCCACATCAACAAATTGTACAATCAAATGCAAACAAATTTTGCAGAACATTATAAATCGTTTTAAATTTTTTAAAGACTAATAAAATATTAACATAGGAAAAAATATCATTCCAGTAATTCCAAATCAGTGTACATAAATTTTCCTTGAACCTTACTCCTTATTCAACTAACAATAAATTAATGCATTTTGATAAGAAATTATTATTGGCACAAATATACATACAATAAATATTTATAACATTTTAATTTTTATGTTTTGATTTAGGTAAAAAAATTATTTGCATATGCTCAGTTCTTTATTCTAAAAAATATAGATAACAATATACACAAATAAAATTAACAAGGTTAATTGATTTAATTGTTAAATTTATATACATTTTTAAGAAAAATATAAATAACTCATAGTTAAATCGAGTGTTTCCTTTTAATATTTTCAAAACATGTTTGCAAGAAAAATAACAAATTGAGATATCAAATGTATTCATTTATTATCATTTATAAATAGCAATTTTTCAGCAGCAAGAAAGATAATATAGTTTTTTAACTGACATTAGTTAATAAATGATTCGAAAAAGAATAAGTATACATAAGTGAACTCTGATGAATCACCATGCTCAATGATGTTTGTGTATATATATATATATATGTATATATATAATCGTTTCTTTTTTTGTAAACGTTTAAGAGCAACGTTTGTTATGCAATATAACAGTGATTCATTTATGAATTTGCAAATACGTTTTTAATGCGTTGTTTGAATAATATTTATTTATGTCCAGTAATAAATAATATGTTATCCTTTGTTTATGTCCTCATCAATATAATTAATTTTTGCTTTGAAAACATTTAATTAATTTACTTAAATAATATACTTTTTATTCTAAATATTAATATTCTTATATATGCATGATTATGCATTCAAGAAATGATTTTTTAAGTTAATTTTAGAAAAAATGTTCAATGCATAAAAGTACATATATTTGATATTAATAACGAGATATTTTCAACTGGAATATTTTTTGTAGATAAAAAATCAAAGTTACATCGATCGCAATGGATTGCGTAGCATTCACTGCAAATTATGTGCAGGGGAAGGAGTTTCCACTTATTATACATATTTCACATTTTCAAGTAAGATATAAAAAAATAAATTCTTTTAAAATTTGAATTATTAAACTAATCATATAAAAAAATATAATTTTGTTTTCGCAGGCAATGATTTGGAACATCTAAACCATGGGTTGGTTATATTAAATAGTTAAATAGTCTCAACTGTAATAAATATACGATGGATTCCCCACCATCGTGTTCTCTTAGCGTTACTGGACCTTTAAGTGATATCGGCAGTAGTGGACTCGGGGGTTCTATATCTAGTGACTCAGTTCGAGCACATCTTGCTATTGAGGTATTTGCTGAATAGAATGAATGAATATTGAAAAAAAAGTATGAATGAATGACTTCCGCTGAAATAGTAAATTAACAGCTGTTAATTCGAGTATCAATAATAAGCAAATAACTTGTCCATTATATTGGAGTTTAATAATTATAATTCAATTTTACAAAATTATAGTTTTATAGAAAACAAAGTAAAAAATAGATGTATATATCTTCAAAATTTAAACTCAACAAAGAAGGAATTTACATCCTTCATGTATTACCTTAGGCATTAAATTATAGAATTATCATTAATATGAACAGGCTTCATTTAATAAAAACATAATTAAAAATAAGTAGTAGATGTAATATTATTAATTGTCTAGATATCTTCTGTCAACTTTAATTATCTTTTATAAATATGCTGGCTTGTTTTCATGTTTACATGTTTTCATCAATGTGAAAACAAAAAAAACTCATTATTGCAAGTAAATTTTAAATTTTAATATAATCATTTTAGATGCAAGAGAGTGATATGGAAAGCAAGTCATTATCCCAGGATTCATTTGATTACTCGGATGGTATGTATGGCGAAAACTTTAACACATTGAAGAAAGGGCCCGCTTGGGCGGACCTGGATGGCAAACTCGAGGTTGAGGTGGTGGATGTAGCTATTAAACCCCCTCCTGAGTTTCAAGATAGTCCATCCCCGCACGACTCCGCATCCTCATTGGAACCGCTACCATGTTACGATGAACCAGTGATTCGACGCAAGGCTGATCCGTGGATCATTGACTACGCGGAGACCCTCGTGAAACTGATAGTCGAAGAGGCGCTTGCCCTGTCCTGCCGGATTTCTTGGCCGGAGGGTCGCATTTCAGCGGCCACGAATACGTCACGGACCATGAATTGCTTGGAAAGTCGCAACGCCTCACGTCGCCTCTGGGCGTCGGATTTTCAAACCCCGGCACCTCAATGTCCCAGCACTGCGACCATCACCATCACGCCCTTCAGCACTTTAAATCGTCCGAACTCACGTTGCTCATTAGCTTCTTCGAGGCTTTCTAGCTCGCATAACTCCATCAACACAACTGGCTTGAATCATAAGGCGGATGACAGCAGTTTCATCACTTCGGCGATGTCGCACGACGTACTTACCACCAGTGAAATCAGCGATATGTATAACGTCCCGTTTGATTCAGACATCTATACCGTACCGATAGACGTGGTCAGGCCACTGCACGAGCTACGCATTTTGCAGCGACCCAAACGTCACAAACATCACCGTAAGAGACGGAGAAATGCATCGGCTAGTTCGCAAAGCGAACTGGAAACGCACGTTCAACAAGCGCGGCATTATTGCAGGTGGGCATTTTGCAATGTTCCTTTAAAATAAAGAATTCATATAATGCAGTAGTTAATGCATCAGTATGCAGTATAAAATGAAGATTTCAATATTCAGTATTTTATGAATATGAGGTAGAATAACAAAATCAATATGCATTTAAATTTAATGCATTGAAATTTTTATAAATCTATTAATTTTAATATTATAAGAATGGAACGGTATTTCGTTTTACATGAAAACAATAACGTTCTAATTAACTATTAGAATTAATTGATTAATTCATTAATTATGAACATTAACTGACAGAAACAGTTACAGCGACAGAAATATTATTATATAATATTAGTATATAGAAATATACTCACTTGATTTGAATTCATTTCAAAAAGAATATAGCTCTGTAATACATAAATGAGAATAATGAAAATTAAATCATTTATGAATGAAGATTGTTAAATTTAGTTTAATTTTTCTATAACAAATAAATTTATATATTTATGATTAGTATATATCTCATTTATCTATTTATGGAAACAACAGTCATGTTTTATAAATGAATAAGTTTCCATAATATAAATGTGTTATTACGAATTGAATTTCATTCGCAAATGTTCAATTATTTGTGTATCAGAATCTAATTATGGCCATTAACAGTTAATTTTTAAATAATATCATCTATCAATGGCCATAATTAAATTTTTATATACAAACAATATTTATAATATAGTATTATGGAATAAAGTGTAAGCACTTTGTGATACAATTATGATTAAACAAAATATTGCTGCAACGCTAAAATTGACAGGATGTTTTGTTACGAGTTTAAAAATAATTATCAAGTGACCGTGCAGTCATTACAAATATATGTTTCAGATGTATAAATATGATTTTTATCGATATACATAAGGCTTTTAGAAGCGAGAATAAACCGTTTTGCTTATTTAATTTAGACTCGTACTTACTCGTCTATAGATTCAAAGTTATAGATTTTATGCGAACAGTTTAATGCCAACTATCACTATGGCAAGTTGTACTTTATTATAATATAGTACGTACATGGATGTATTTAAACATAAATAATCTTCATTTAAACAAAGCAGTACTCTGTAATTTATATTTTTTGTGTAATTTAACTGAAATGCTTTATATATTAACAACTATTCATATAGATTTTGTTTGTAATAACAATATTAATAATTACTTTGAAAATACGAATGAATAAGAATTCAAATTAATGTTTTAATTCAGACATATGTTCAAATACATATTTTAATCACATACTGTTTTTAAATTTATTTAAATTAAGGCGAATGCATAATATATGAGAGTAAAGAAAATTAAAAAGTCAATTAACTGCTTTTAATTTTACCATTAATTGTTATACTTCATATACCATAATTGATAATAATATTTACTAGTAGTCATTATATAGAATTGTTTTTATTGATTAATTTTTACTTAAATAAACTCGAATTAATGCTTAATGTTCTTGTTTGTGCAGCAAACCGCGCGCCATCACGCACGTTATCAAATCACAGCGACTGTTAGCTGATGTGTGTTGTAACGAGGCTGGTAATGGAAAGCGGCATAGTGTGCCCGGAACTTCTGGTAGACACAGTTCTCGTAGCACTTCTAATAGTCATACGCGCAACATTGGCGAGCCAATTCACATGACGCTCCATGAGGTGCGTCAGTACCTGCAAACATTGTATTCGAGTTCCAGTGACTCCAGCGAGAATAAAATAAAGCGCGAGCGCTCGTCTGCTGGCCAAAACTCGCTGCACCTTGCAATGCCCAAAGTTCTCAACATCAATAACAATAATCGATACAGTAATCCGCACACCGACTCGTCAACTGATACGCCGATTTCGAACAAGAGTAGCAATGGATTGATTCATAACAATAATAACAATGGTAACATTAAGAAGCACAAGAAGAATTCATTGACAGGTATCAAGCATAAAAAGAAAGACGACAAAGAGAAGGCTGACCAGGAAAGAGATAAGATGAAGAAAGGCCAGCGTAATTTTTCGCTCAATCTCAAGCAAACTTTGTGCAATATCTTTCGATTTAGGCGATTGGGCTCGCCAGAGCATTTTGTTGGCAAAAGGAACAGTATAGTCCAAGGGGAAATTGCGGAAGAGGAGGAGGGATTGGACTTTGATCAACACGCGAACAACAATAACACGACGACGGACGTAGAGTCGTCGATGCAAAAGTTGCCGTTTTTCAAACGTGCATTACCGCCGTTGCCAAAAAGTAATGGACACATCGAAACGGACCAGACCAAGGACTCACCGGTCCAGGCTGTTTCAAAATGCGAGTCACCCGCGAGTATTAGACACACGGCGGTTCCCACCATGAGGGAAGAGGATGATGCTGTGGAAGATACGAGCATGGATTTTGCGGCGAGCATTGAAAAAGTCAAGGATGTACGTATCTAATTGGATTTAAATTCGATTTAACGTATCTAATTGAATTTAAATTTATAAAATATATAAATACGTGTTTAATTGTAATTGTGCACATACAATTTTTTAGTTGAATTATACTATTTAAACGTTATTTTTGTGAATGGTATATTCTATTAGTTTTCAATGATATAAATATTAATAATGTAATGATATAATTTTGCTAGTTTCTACGAAATGTTAACTAATATTTAAGATTTATATTTAAACAATGAAAAGATTTTCATACCAATAGTGTTATATTATACTTTTATTATATTATATTATTGTTATCTTATATTAATTTGTATGAGATTAGAAAATACTTATCTCATCATTGAGTAATTAATGTTTTGATCAATTTCTTATATTAATTTTTAATTATTTCTGTATAGTACGGTTGGTACTGGGGACCTATTAGTGGTGAAGCTGCCGAAAAAATCTTGTCTAATGAGCCAGACGGTTCGTTTATTGTTCGAGATAGCAGCGACGATCACTACATTTTTTCTTTATCATTTAGACTGAATAGTTGTGTAAGACATGTGAGGATAGAACACGATCAGGGTAAATGTCATATTTATGTTCTAAAAATACTCCGCACAATTGACACTTTGTTGTTCAAGGTATTGAACAATTGAATAGATCAATTTGTGGAAAATATTAACTCAATCGTTTCAAATTATTTTTATAGTGAAAATATGCAATATAAATAATTAAATTGTTTAACACGCGTGCATCATCATTTGGAATATTGTTTAAATTAAATTTGTAATAAATCACATAAGTGTTATACATCGATAATTAAATTACATACTTTTAATTTAAACATCTTAAATGTCTTTTTGTATTATATCCATTTTTCTTTATTTACAAATAAAGCTTCAAAGTGTAAACATAAATGAAATAGAAAGGACCTAGTACTTTGGTAATGTTTTAATTGTCTATATGTGAAATATTGCAGGTAATTTCAGTTTCGGAAGCTGTACAAAATTCAAATCGCACACAATAGTGGACTTCATCGAGAATGCCGTGGAGCACTCGCGCAGCGGTCGTTATTTGTTTTTCCTGCACAGGCGGCCGGTACTCGGACCAATGCGCGTGCAGCTCCTTCATCCGGTGTCCCGATTCAAGCAAGTGCAGAGCTTGCAGCACACGTGTCGATTCGTGATTCTGAAGATGGTTCGCAAGGATCTGATACCCACTCTACCTCTGCCGCGTCGTCTAATTGACTATCTGAGCACGCCGCACTACTACAGCGAGCAGCTCGCGGAGCAAGACGAGCGCGTGGAATCCCCGGTGAGCTCGTCGACGGGCGAATTAGAGAAGATATGTTTTACACCGCAAGGCCTATCGTGAGGTACAAACGCATCCAATCGAGATATGTAAATTAGATAAACAACTCGAAGATAATGAGATGTGAACCGGGAGCAGTATGAAACAGTTTTGAAACGAGAAGAGGGCGATTTGATTTTTCTACGGAAAATTATTCGCCGCTTCGATATTTTTCATCGACGTTGTATATTTTGTAACTTTTAGTAATTTTTTACGCGTTTTTTATTGTGGAAATAGGAACGTAAGCAGCGCACTCGTGATGTATGGAAGTTTCGTTAAGGATGCTCGGATGATGTTTGTTGATTTTATATAAAGAGTAATTTATCGGTATTTAATAAATTATTTAATTTAAATATTTATTTCAAAATTATAAGTGAATCGGATTTATTTGCTATTTATAAATTATTAAAGAAAAATATTTTATTTAAATATAATTTGATATTTAACTGGGGTTCTCTCAAGATTTTTTTTTTGTATCGTTTTACCATTGCATTATTTTATTAAACATGTAAGTTTTAGAAAACAGACGAAAATATTTCGTTCAAAAATTATTTCTCTTCTCAATTGTTCAAAAACCAACTGACATCTTTAAGCAACCTTAATTTGTAAATAACAAAAGAACGAAGAAATATTTCATCCTGATTTGAATGATTTCTCCAAAGAATGAAAAGGAAGCTGTTTTGACCCCTCCAAATAGATTCCCTTTGAATGAACCCGTTTTTCCAGTACAATACTGCTCTCCAACAGTGAATGTCCGGTTTTGAGTTTGCATCAAATTTTAAATGAGATGTAATGTATACTCTCAAGTATAGTCAAAGTACGAATTCAGTGGAGTTTGCGACGTAGCTCTATCACTTAATATGAAGGTTCTTAATGTGCTAGTCGCAAACAAGGCTTTGTAGCAGTAAACCAACAAATTTAAAGAATTGTTTATAATTCATTTACACGATCGAATGAATATATACGTAATAGATTAAACAAATATATATATATATATATATATTGTAATTATGATTTGTTTTACATTATATATAAATATAAATATAATATCGCTGGGTAACTAACAGTGCAATGAATAAAGGATTAATTATCAAATTTTGCGTTGTTTACTTAAGTACTCGGTGTGTACAAATTATAGTTTGTTGTAATAAGAATGTTAGCGTCATTTTGTGCGAATCTGTTATTGCGTTACTCGCAATTCATCATCAGTATTAACTGCACCCAAAGTCAAACAAATTTTAACACTATACATTTTAATTATCCTTGTTATTATTAACTCGCGGATACCATCATGTGTTTGTAATGTTATATATCCTGTATATTTTTAACTGCATCTTCCGACGAGATCTTAAAGATGTGAATATACCGTTTAAGAAAACTTGTTACAGAAAATTATATTTCGTGGATTTTAAAGACATAAATGAACTCTATTGACGTCGTACTCCGACTATTTCGTAACTGAAATAAGGAAAATAATTTATACGATCGCCAGTTTCATAATAAATTTGAGTTCGTTGTTGAATTTTACATTTGTCTTGACTGACTAGTCTTGCCAAAACTCGTAGTTGATAATGCATTTTTACATCGTGTAATCTACGATTTGTGTGAGTTATAATTTTCAGGGTAAAGAAAGGTGCATTTTTGATGGAATGCTCATGACAATGAAAGGTAAACAACGTGATGTTAATTTTAGTTGAAATAAACTTCGAATATTTTTATGAAACTGGTACTTAGCTGGTAGACTGATCAAATATTACTGAATAGTAGTTACTATTGTTAATCATTATTGCGGTTACCGTAAAAAAATGAAACTTAATTATTTGGGATTCACAATATTCACGGATTAATGAAACTAATGTGTGATACATAGAGAGTTGTTTAATTAATTTTATGTTATAAAAATTTTAAGAAATACTTGTATATAAGGCTGTGCATTATAAACATACTTGTATTTCTGGTACACAACGTTTTTATGTGATTAAATTATAGTTTTTGTTAATTATTAAGTCTAATGATTGTAAATTTATTATACATTTTTATAAATTTACTTAATGTTTTGTGAATTTGATTACTAAAAGAAAATTTCTATTGTGATGTAATTACATTCTATTATTATGATTCAATGAATTTTATTTAATAGAGCTTGTAATTAAATTTTGTTGTGTTATCGTGATTGTGTATTGATAATACTTTTGTGAATAAAAATAAATACAAATATATTTTTCTCAGTATCATCTTTGAATAGTATATTTGATGACTGAGATGTGATATATTTTGTTTATGAGCAAAAGAAATTATTTTTATGCCATAATATTATTTATGTAACATTAGGTATTATCGCAATAAGTAACATTTATTTTATATATTTTATGAGCATTGCTTTTAAATTAATGATTTTGAAAAAATAGATAATAATTAGTGGATGAAGTCCCTCTTAAATGATATAGTTTCCTGATCTTAAAAAACTAATGTTTTTCAATAAAACTACAAACACTCTATGTAATCATGCACTTGGATCTGATAAACCTACTTCATTTATATAGTTTTAATTTCGAAGTGAATTTTGGAAAGCCGCACACATTAAACAAATAGACATTAGATGATGAAGTGTTTGATTTGTAAAATATTTCAAATTTTGCAACATTGTAAATTATTGTCAAAAAGTCTAAATGTTACTTTCAACTTTTTCAACAAAGAATTTTATGTATATATTTTAACGAGGATTACATGTACATTTAAAATATATTACTTAATATATATTTTGTTATTAAATCTTAATACATAAAACATATATTATTTACTGTAATTTAAAATTAATTCACAATTTCAGTTAATACAGTATAAAATTTGGTAGATTATTTTATATCTTTTGGTTTCATAAGTGCCATATAATACAAAATGTGTCCTACTGAAAATTTAATTAATTCTAAACAAAAGATAAAGTGTTCTTTACATTTTAACTTTTTTTCTCAAAATATAACATTTTAAAGGACGCACTATGTAGTTGAATAAATATTTTTTCATTTGCAGTTCATTGTGTATTATTTGCTACATAATTTTTCTTTTTTTTTTTTTACAGAACATGGATGAAAAATATATTTTAGTTCTATCAAAAAGTCTTCCATTAACAAATAATTCCGCTCAAAATAATGAAGAAAGTTGAAAGTAACAATTGGATTGAAGCTGCGAAAATTTATTGCTTAGATATACTGCAAAAAATTAGTTCTGTATGTTTGAAACTTGAATGTCTTTAAGTTCGTCAATATCATGGACCTTTGTATGTGCTACATACCATAGATTGTAAGATATATCAATACATAACGACGATTAAACAGTAATGAGTAGAAGCCATAGTGAGTAAAAAAAACTCGACATCGGATAAGATACATTTTTTCAGTATGCCGATTACTTGTAACTATATGGACATATAAAACTGTCATTAGATAAAGGTTATAAATTATTAAGTATGATACACATTTTTATACTCACACACACATTCCTTTTGGAAAATATACACGGTCATTTGTATATACCATTTGCCTGAAAATCTTAATTTAGCATCTTTTCTTTCAGCTTCTGCAAAGGAAATCAACTTTGTCGAGCGAAAAAAAAACACATACACGTGATATACGAAAATACGACTTACGCGGGCATTGTGATTTTATTTAATGAATAAAAATCCGTCTATACTGAAGAAATGAGTGAGTTTCTTTTATTTATTTCCTTAAATAATTTATAACTGGTATATTAAACTAACTTAATTACAAGTTAATTAATTTTGTTTTCTTTAATATGAAGCTGACTTATTAGTGCAAATATTTTTGACAAGAAATAGTTCAAAATTATGAATTAATTTACACTGTACATAATGCCAATGTATGCTTGAAATTATAAAACTAAAATACTTATGGTTGAGAATTGTGTATATCAAAAATATGAGGCAAAGAGTAGTTTTATATGAAATTTATTATATATTAATTAAATGAATAATAGTTAACAATATCATAATTTATTAGTTACATTAAATAATAACTAAATATGTACAATAAAATGTTTATTGATTTGCTATAACATATATAAACTAAAAAAGAAAACAGCCAATTTTCACTTAACTTTCGACATTCTTAATATCACTTTTAATTATTTAATATATGATCATATTTATATTATACTATTACTAATCATATATTTCAATTTAATCACAATTTCAAGTTAATTATTACTATCATATTAAATATTAATTAAGTTGTAATTTTCTTATATTTTTATTCGTCAGTTGAAATTAGAAGAAATATTCAGTTTAATACAATAGATACCATTGTAATTAAGCTGGTTTATTTCCCCATAAAATGAGCCATGGGGTCATCTTCACGCATGCGTTTTATTTGATACGCTTCAATTTCTTCTTCGGTAGGTTCTTTCACAGTACCCATGCTACTATAAGGTCTCTTTCGCTCATCCATTTTCATTAATATTTCTGCTTCTTTTAAACGTTTTTCTTCATTTTCCAGAGCAATTTTCAATTTATCTTCATCCTTCTTTTGCATTTTCTTTTTTTTCTTTAATCCCTTCTTTTTCTTAGATTTTGTACACTTTTCTTCTTCATCATCAGAAGTAGAAGACGACGATGAAGATGACGATGAAGAAGAAGAAGAAGATGATGATGATGATGACGATGATTCTTTGGATTTACTCTTTTTCTTGTTTTTCATTTCAGGACTCTTTATTTTTTCATCTGTTACAAGTTTCTTTGAATGTTCCTTCAAGGGCATTTTCGTTGCTTCAACAGCATTTTTGCCAGCTTCGCCTGTGCAATAACTATTTTTTACAAAGGCATGACAGCAGCTGTAGCCCCAATTACCGTCACTCCAATACGAGCCCCAAACTGACGTATGATTGTTAGGATAAATATCTTCCTCGTAACGAGACCGTATGATTCTCTTTTCAGGACATTTTACAATCTACAACAAAATAAATTTGTTTGTTTGTAATTAATGTAATTAAAGTTTAAAAGTATGAGCAATGCTTTTATTCATATTTTACAAGTAACAATATGTAATAAAAAATTGTTCTTACAGTTCCACTTCTTGAATATTCTATATATTCTTCTGTTTGAGCCAACATTTGCACAGATGGTGGTACTTGCAAATGTTCTTCACCTCCATATTTATCTATAACATCGTCCTTTACTTTATCTTTCAACTCGTCTCTATTTTCATCGTAAGATTTTTTCAGCATTTCCAATTTAGTTGGCTCTGCCAATAAGTGCACATCTACTCCTCTTTCATGAGCTTCCCATGCAAACAATTCTGCTCTTCGATGATTCACCGTGTCACCAGAAAGTCTAACAAAGTTTTCTCCTTTATAATCTACTTCCTGATCCGTACCTGCGTGCGGATTATCTCGCATAGACCTTGTTTTTGGATCGTAGTATGCAGAGTTTGGATCCAAATTTCTTAAATATTTTGCAGTGTCCTCGCGAATACGCAAGTTTCTTACAGTAATTCTTTGCTTAGAGTCAACCTTTGTCCCCGGCATGTCAACTTCATCGACATATTTATCCTCATCCTGATCAGAATTTTGTTCATCGTCTTGTTCCGCTTGTAGCTTTTCAGCGCGCATTTGTTTCTTTGCCTCTTCTATCTTTTGGAATTCTTCCACAATCGCCCTATGTTCCGACGCGTCGTAGCCTGCCCAACGATCTCTCTTACCATCATAATCAAGGCTCAATTCTGGTTGTAAAAATTCGTCTGAAGCTATTTGCTCATTAGTGTACTTAGCCCCAATTTTGCGAGGACGCTCCATACAATCTTTACGTTTATGCGTTATCGCACCACAATTTTCGCACGCTCCTTTACGCCAACGTTTGGCAGAAGGAGTTGTTTGGACACCACGTTTGTACCATTCATCAATACTACTGTAAGCTTTTTGACGTTCGGGTTGAGGGCGTTGATGTTTTAAAGTTGGTCCCTGAAAATAGAAAGAAAATGTATACGTATGTATAAAATTTGATATGACTTCTTCTTGTTGCTTTTTCACTTAAATTAAAGAAATATTTGTTAACACACATATAATACTGTAAAGTATAATCTGTCCAAAGTTTACAGTATTATATTAATTTGCCAAAATTAAATTAAGTTAAATATTAATTGCATTAAGATAAGAACAAACTCATTGTATTTGTGAACGAAATGTTTACATAAGTTTTTCTGGCAATGATTTATATGTTATTTTGATAGACCAGATATAATCTAGGATGACAATAGAATAACAATAACTAGGACTTACCTTTGCACCAAAATACCAAGGTGTAACACTGATGTATTGAGGTATGTGAGGATTAATATCTTTTCCTTCTTCATCTACTGCAGCTGGTGCCGTTCCAGCTTTACGAGCTTCCTCTAATTCTTTTGCTTTTCGCCAATCTTCTCTGCTCTTTTTCTTTGGCTCTTCCTCGAAACTGCTCCGATTTTTTAATATTTCCGATACAGGTACATTCGCCAAAGGTTTTTCCATGTTTTAGACTTTGCTGTGTGTCCAACACAACAATTTCAGGCACTGTCAAAGGGGTGTATTGTAAATATTACCACTTCCCAACAAATACTCTGTTCACACCGACATCATCGTAAAAAAAACCGAGTCAACAATGTAATAGGAATGCCCCGATCTAAAATTCTCAGTCTCTTGTTTTGACATGACGTCAAACTTATTCAGCCAGATGAACAAGTACTATCAAACGCATAGCTTTTGTTTGTTAGATGGCGCTGCTAATTTGGCAATTATTCAAGCTGTGTTTACATTGATATGTTTTTTTTTTAAAGAATAAATATCATTATTAGAACATTGATTTTCGAAGTATATTTTTTACGTATACTTCTTTTTTACATTCAGAAAATTTGTTATATTTACATTTTATATTCAGTTGCCTTATAAGCAATGATTGTTTATCTGCTTTCCTTTCTTTAATGTCACTATGTGAAAAGAGATAAAGTATAATATTAATTTTAATGTCTTATTTACTCTGTACACCAATAATTAAATTATTAAATTATTAACATAGTTTATCAAATTCAAATTGACATTACTGTCTATTTTTAGAACGTTAGTTTATTAGCGTTACTTTCAGAACACGACAATTCGGCAATCTAACCTGTTTCGTGAACAGACTATTCCAGTATCGCTTTTATATACGTGGCGAAGAACATATACGTATTCAAGAACTATTTATTATTTGTTATACAATTTGTAATTAGTATAAATAATAAAAGTTTCGTTAAAATAAATTTTTCATTAACAAATATTTAGCCAATAAAGAAGAGTTTTCTGTGGACATTTCGAATATTATTATTTTAATTGTACAAAACAAATTGACATAATGGTATGTTTATCTACTTTAATTATTGTATTAGTTAAAATTAAAACGAATAGAACACTTAAGTTGAAAATTTATTAAATTATTTAGTAATTGTTTTCTGTCATTTCAACTCTTCACTATAATGTACATCCACAAATAATAGTCTTTCAAATTGATTTTACTTGTTAACAGCATTTTATTTATATTTTCAAATATGTTTTTGAATATTATAAATAATATTAAAAAGTAAATTAAAATATTATTATTATTATACATATTATTGAATTCAAGCAAAATCATTTGGTCATAGTTTACTGATACACTATTACTAAATATTAAAAGTAAATTACAATATTTTTTATAATATGTAAATATTACATTTTACTAATAAATTTTAATTTTTAATAGGCTATTGAAATTGAATCTATGTCACGTTATGTATCTCCTGTGAATCCTGCAGTTTTTCCTATTTTGGCAGTGGTGTTGTTAGGCATTGGAATCTTCTTTACAGCTTGGTTCTTTGTATATGAAGTGACAAGCACAAAATTTACCCGGGACATTTTCAAAGAATTATCAGTATCATTGGTTGCAGCAATATTCTCTGGATTTGGAGTATTGTTCCTTCTGCTTTGGGTCGGCATATACGTATAGGTATAATTATTAATTTAATTTTACGTTTATCTTTCTGTTAATTTTTAATAAATTAATATCTTTTGAGCTCATATATTTCACATGAGAAATATAACTGATTAATTTTATATGATTATAGTTACATTGTGTGTTAAAATAACTATTTGTAATTTAATATTACACAATTTAGATTTAAATAATTTTTATATAATTAGCTGTTTCTTGTTTAAAATATATAGAAATTGTATTAATTAATTATTTTTTTCAGTGAATGGTCATATTTACTGAGGATAAATCTTAATTACAATATTTTATATCTCAGGAAAAATATCAACTGGACAACAGTTCTATTCTCAATAGATACAAAAAAATTTTTTTCTATGTAAAATTGGAAAATCTTATGTTTATTATACATAGAGATATATCAAAATGTCAGGTTTGATGAAAATTTACCTACTTATAACATTTCAAAATGAAAATGTAAAATTATGATCAACTGTAATTATAAGTTTTTGTTTAATTTTTACTATAGTATAATAAAAATAATTGAATAAAAAATTAAGGTTTATTATCATTATTGTCTTGAAATAGTATATATATATACATATATACATGTATATCTACCTTTAATCTAATAACTCTACTAATAAACTGTAAATTAATTAATTCATTATACTATTTTCAACAAGTATTAAGTAATAATTGATTATGAATGGTTAGTTATAAATATTAGGGAAAATGTTAGTAACAGAAAAATGTTTTTTTTTTAATGTAGCCATTTACATAATTCTGTTCTTATATATAATATAACATTTTTAAGTATGAGAAAAATAGTTATTATAATCGAAGTAATTTTATTTGATTAACGAAATCATAAAGTAATAATAATTATAATACAGAATTTGTATTTAAATATCTTTTATTTAAATACATAATAAATTGGAAATACACTTAAATAATATAATACTTAAATTGATATATCTAACTTGGAGAAGCTGACAGATTTTTGATACAAAGAAATTACATATACAATTTTTCAAAGTTACCAGTCATCAAATACAATTTATCAGCTTGTTAATAAGAAAAGTACATTATTCAACAATGAAAAGATTTTTAAATATGGAATGTAGGGTATAAGTGTAAAACATGTGGTTATTGTCATATGGAAAAATATAATCAAGTTTATAACGATGTGTCAACATATGTACAAAATTTTACCTATGGCTATACATTAAAAATATTTATTTTACGCATTATTCACGATCATATCAAAAACGATACATAAAATTCAAGGTCGCAAATGGACGTTTATTTTTGTTCTCAGCAACCCTTTCTTGAACTTCTAACAAATTAATTACATACAAAAGCACCATATCTTGTAGAAACTGCTTCTTATGAACAATTATCATCTTTGTATTATGCTACAAGATTATCATTCTTAATTAAAAATATCTTTTGAGAAATCACAAATTAAATTACATTTATCGTGCTTTTTTTCCAGTCTTTAATTACGAATCTCGTAGAATAATACAAACTTCAATAACAACGAGCCTTTGTTGTTTATTTAAAATTCATGTTGATGTTTCGCGTAAAGCATTTCGTAGTAAACATTTAGCGAATTACAAATCAACTAGTTTATCGACTTACTACGAAACAAAATGTGTCAATTATAAATTATGTACTGGATTTGCATGCTTAGCTAACAATAAAATAAATAAAACTGTCATCGATCAACATCGATATTTTGTTAAATAATAACTCGTATAATAAATAAAAACTAATTGCCGGGGATTGTTGTTATGGCAATAACTGCGAGATAAGCTACATTTTTATATATTTTTATTATTTTTTTTTTATTTTTTTCTTAATAGTATACAATCGTCATAAACGTATGACGTACAAAAGTAAAAATATATTTACAAATGTTGCGCTTAAAGAATGGGAAACCACTTCTTTTGTATTTTGAAAGTTACAAAAGAGTCAGAAGTAATCGGTCGGTGGCATTACATACTGAGACACAAATAATACTGGGCAGTTTAAAGTACTCTAATTATGCTTATCCTATCTGTATAATATTGGATGCAATTATAGTTAATATCACTATGCTTAGAGTGCTTTAAACTTGACGGGTTTGCTCATTCGGAAGTTTTTATAGGTATGGTTGAAATTGAGACGATTTTTTTTCTCTATAGACATTCGTTCGCATAATTCCGATTACGCCGTCTTAATACTAAGTGCAAATAAGTCCTAAATTAAAAACTGATTTCGTGATTGAGCACTGCACGCAAATGTAGCAGATATAACACTGAAAACAACTAAGAACGATAACAAATTTACAGGTTGTTCTTGGCTATTTTCTATCTTGTATCTAAAGAATAGTAACCATGGAATTCAATGCAACATTAGTTTCTAAATCGTTAGTCACTAAATGTTGTTGCACCACGAAGATGTTATTTTGAGAAAATAAAATTAGTCATTCATATCTGCAATTCTATCATAATATGAACAATTTATTATTAAATAATGTTACACAGGTATTAATCAAATCATCATAATATTAATAATGTATATATAAATTCAATTTTTTTTACTAAACTTTCATCTTTATAACAGAAGAAAGTAATTTTAAATAACTCAAGTCACTATTATTCAACAAAAATGAAATAAACTAATTCTTTTCTCTCAAAGTGATTGAGCTTATAGAGTTGGCTAATATCGATACTTTACAATATGTCACGGCTCCTTTGATATGACTAAAAATCTTGCCAAAGTTAGATTGAAGTTTTTATGATTTTCAGAATATAAAAATCAGTACATAGACTGGAAATCCTTGGATTATTATCAAACATAAACTTCTCCTCTCTTGCCAGTTGCAACGGGCGTTGCTGTGTTGATCGTATTGGTAGTTGATGAGTGGGCAGGTCCGCTTGTAGGAGAACTGATTTTTCTCATGGCTGGTTCCGACAAAGGACGTTTTTCATCTTGTCCAAAACTACCAGTTCTAGGTCTCGAGTCAGGTGGTTTACCAGCATTTAGTCTTTCAACATTCGGGTTTTCTGGTCTACCAGTTACCGATATAGCACGATTTTCACGGTGATGTAATCCCGGTGAGTGTGGTAGAGAAGTACTACGTTCCTCTTGATGTACCATCACAGGGGGAGAAGGTAAAGAAGTTGATCTTCTTCCTCGAAGATCTGCATTAGAGCTTACGACCGTGCTCATACTGTTATTTGGAGCAGTCACAGTTGATGTTGGATTAACCATGTATCCACTAAGTTTTTCAGGATTCATCAGTATAGGTGACCTATCATTATAACTATCGAATACTGGGGAACTTCCCTGACTGGTTATGGAGCTTGATTGCTGTTGGTTCGTCTGTTGTTCCATAACTGTTTTTGCTACAAACAATTCAATAATATTAATATTATAATTCACATGAAATGCTCTAATGAAATATTAATTGTCGGTTGCAAATTAATGTATTATTATTATAATGTAATAATTATTATTTATAAGTTTATTTAGTGGAGTCATCATTCTTAAAAATAGTTTTATAATAATTTTTTAAATAAATCTTACTGGGTGAAGCAGTAGCACGTTCATCTTGACCGTTAATGCTTCCCTTTCTACTGCTACCACTTCCACTGCCCTCTTCTTCGCTACTGTTTACTTCCGTCAGAGTTGCTTGCATATTAGGCTGACCGGGTCCTTGAATTCTTAACCTTGGCGAAGATGCTGAAGTAGTTGTTACAAAACCTAATTCTGTCAATTGGCTCATAGTTACTGGCGTCAATGTCACTGGAGCAACTAATCCGGCACTGGTCAATGTTGGCGACAAGACTGCTTGTGCTAAAGCCGCGGTGCCAGGTTTTCCTGACACTGGACTGCCACCTTCCGTTTCTTGGATTGGCGATAGCACTTGTACCACCTGGACCAGAGGCAACTCTGTTGGATAATGACCATTCGCAGGAATAACTCCTACAACTCCCGCTCCAATGTTTGCAGCGTTATTCGCTGACAATGCTAATCGTTGTTCTCTATCCACTACTTCTTTTGTTACATCTGGTGTTGGAATTCTTGGACGGTTTTTTACCGATATTGGCACCGAGTGCAATTTTGTTAGGGTACCTAAAAGATATGATATAAAATGTAGTCATATATTAATTTAAACAGTAAATATAATAAGGGGAAATTATAAGCATATTTTTGTCTGATATTTAAATTGCAACTTAACTAATCATAAGATTATTTGTACCATTATTTCAAATTTGTTCTAATATAAATTATATTGTATTTATACGGTTATATTTATTTAGAGTCTTTTATAAAATACGAAAATATTGTTGCATAAAATTTAGTCAATATACGTTAATTTATTTTATTAACCAATATGACATTAAGAGGATATTATTCAGGCAATAAAGTTATTTATTATTCCTAAACTTTACTAATACGTTTGTATTAAACATCACTTCTTACAAACGCATACATTCTCCCACTGATTATGCAGGGTGATTACATCAAATCCAAAAATATACTACAATATTGTTATACATTGAAAATATACTAATTCCGTGGATATAGCACTTTTCATCCTCTTAACGAAAGTTTGATAATACTACGCGTCTTATAATTGAAATACGAACGAAAGCTTCGGTGTAAAAGTTTAGTTTATTTGTAATTCAGCTATAATGCTGAGCATCCGTTATTCTAATGGAAAAATGAGAGCATTAGGTCAAACGTATAAATAGCAAGTGATATTTTCTTTATACAAACACGGTCTTTCATTTAATGAAAAATTATTTACATTTTTAACATTCTAATTTACAATTAGAATTTCAACGCGAATGAAGTTGCTCAATTGTAGTTACTTGGACAGTTGTTTACCTTGCCGTCCCATGCGTTGACTTCTCACGCTTTTACGTCCAACGAGTCTGTCGTAAAGTGACATTTTGAGATTAGGATTGGCCGTTTGAGGTAGCCCTGATTCAGGACTGCTGTAAACGCTGTTGTGACGGTTTCTGTTGAAGAAACCTCCATTACTACTGTAAGTTGTCGAGGAGCTCCTCACTGAGCCAACTCGCGTTATTTGTCGTTGGAACCAATTTTTTCTTCTCTCAACCAATGGTGTGTCAACACTTTCCTGTAATTATTTAAGAAATGCTAAATTATTTTTAATAATAATTAAATGATAATTTAAATTAAACTTTCAATTCATTTAATTTATTTTCATCAAACGACTTAATATTAAAAAAATTTTGATAATGTTATTTTAACACGTGGGAAATATAATTTGTTACATTTTTTTGTTGTTATATTGTGATAATTATTTAGTGAAAATAGTTTATTCTAATTTTGTAGCAGAGGACTGAAGTTTTACCTTAAAAAATAGACAAATAAAATAAGTTATATAGTAATTTATATAAAATAATAATTGTGTTTTGCAAAACATTTATGTGAATTTCATTCGCACGTTTTTCATAAATGAAGAACCTTTCGTTGCAAACGTAATACCTGGATTGTTGAATACATAATATCTTGGTGCATTTGTCATTTACTTACATAATCGGCATACATGTCATCTTGGTGTGCCTTTCGGTGTTGTAGTCCAAATGGATGTACATGTGATCCAAGCATAACATTAGCATAGAGTGCATCGCTTTCTTTAACTTTATAATGTTCCGCAGAACCTTTCGGCTCCTCTTTTCTATATTGCTCGCTAGCGACGGTGTAAGGTAAATTTTTGGGTACTTTTTCATGCCAATATTGATCTTTCAATAATTCTGGGTGTTCCTCGTGCATTTCGTCTACGATCATGTACCCTGCCTGCAAAAGAACAATTTTTAATAAATGTTTTAAGTCAAAGGTTTAATTAATGAACTGACACATTATGATTCTTAATTGAAGAAAGTATCAGCAACATATATTGATTTAATCTTATTTGGAATATTAGGAACAAAACTTTACTTTAATATGTCTGTCAATCAACCAGTTGAGTTCAAAATCATCATCATCTTCTCCAAATGGATTGATGAGCACCTCAGCAACTTTTAACCATCCAACGTAGAAACAAAACTGAAATATTACAATTATATTCAATTGCAGCTTATATATTCAGTATCAAAATAGTATCATTGTTATTAATTATTAATAATTATGAAATACCTGCAAAGTTGTAAAGACTGGAAAATACATATCTGGCACCTCATATTTTCCACCTCCACCTTCACTTTGTTGAACAAATTGTCGTCCAAGCAAAGCTGAGAAAAAGTACGCATATAATGAAAGCGTGACCACCTGTAAAGCATAAATTTATCAACAATTTATAATAGAAAGTGTACACGGAGAAAAATATTTTGTATATTTAGTCGTAATTTATAGTTTTCGAATAAATTTGTCAGTATATAGAATGTTTTTATGTTAACTATCATAATTTGTAATACATACGTAACAATTTGCTATGCAGTATAGGAACTTATGCATAAATGTATACATTTGTTAAACAATGTAGCAAATTGTGATACAAGAAATAAAAAAAAAATTTCAATAAAAAATGCCTTTGAGTAATATACTTATTGAAAGGATACCCTAAAACAACTATCATGTATCACTGAATATGCAAGACCTTTTTCTTATTGAAAAAAACTATGATTAATATGAGTGAATAGTCTAAGAGAAATCAATTTTCATTTTAGCTGCATCATGTCTCTAATAATTAATGTTCGCTTCTATTCACTGATAAAAAAGTTGGGATTTTAATAACTTGTACAATTCTCATAATCTCTTTTAAACTGTATGTTAAGTATAACAAGAAGATGTCACTTGTCAAAAATATTTGTACCAATTTTTTTCTCAATGTAACATTTATAATTCATACTAATTTAACTACTTTCAAGATTTTATTAAATAAAATTTAAGGCTCACTAAGAATGGTAATTTTATTAAGAAGATGCATAACAAGGGTCAAATGTTGAGAAAATGATAAATCATCAAAAAATGTTGTTCTCTTTAAAAGTTAAAATTTTAGTATCTTCAGTCAGTAATTTGTTTTTTGTTAATATTTTCAGGTATACGAATGACACGAATCTATAATAGTGCAACGATTGCTCTTTCGTGATGGTGCCACGCTGATCAGGAATATTTAACTCTGAATAATAATAATTTCGATCGCGACGTTTCTTTTTAATTACGCGTACGTCAGCGTTCTGACTTACGTAACCCGTATCATAGTCTATGCAAAATTGTTTGGATTCTCCAACAAGGAATTTTCTCGAGGCTCAACTGGCGCGCATAAACAGGCAAATGTCGTACATATATGATATAAATATCGCGTCAGATCTATCGCTTCAAGGTCTCGGAGCGGAGAAATTTTCGTTCCCGAGAAAAGAACAGTCGAGGGATATGAGCCGCGGGAGGGGTGGGGGATAGAAGGAGGGAAATAAGTTCATCAAAATGCAAAGAATTTAACACGATAAAGCAAGTGGAAATGAGGAAACGTGGAAAATGTCGAGGATTAATTGCGCGATTGACAGAAAGGTGAAATGAACCAGGAAAGCGCATAAATCTTGACTTGCACTTGTAATAACAACAAAGGCAACAGTTTACACATGGAGAATGCAACGAGCGTTATTGTAAACAAACGGAATGGAAAGCATTTTCGCTATTTTCGAAATTAATCGGTCGATTTAATTCGGAGAAAACGTTTCACGCATTTCGATCTGTCATTTTCAGGACGCGGTGAATTCAAATGGGTTTTGCTTTTTAAATGAGCAGTTCCTACTACTGTCGCGCATTCGTTCCGTATTCAAATGAAATTAACTCGCCGAATATGATAAAATTATAAAGAACGAGACCTCGCAAATAACCGTTTCATTAAATTGCAATACAAACGCGGCAATTAATTTTTCCTTCGCTTCAACGACCGCGTCCGAATGGTATAAAATAACATTCCGGGATATCAATCGAATACAATATTTTCGCGTAGACATTCGCATGAAACGAATGTTCATTTATCAAATTCTTCGTCGTTTCCTGCAACAGCCAAATGTCATAATACAATCGCCTTGCATTGAAATACGCGCAATTTGATACATTTTATTTTACCGCGAGCAAATATTGCGCAATTCGCTTGTCGCAATTAAAGACATTAAACTCGGAGAAATTGATTAATATTAACACGGGGAAAAAAGTGTATTCGTTTTGGTGCACAAATGAGTTTATCTAACAATTTTTAACTAATTTAGTAAGAATTTATGTTGCTTGCAGAAGGACATGCATGTTAAAACGAAAACAACATTGACTGTTTTGGTGTGTTGAGGACTAGATAAATTTGTATGGCTGATTCCGCCATATCTGTATATAATTCAAACAACTTGATAGATTAATTTACATAAAATCGATTCACATAAATTTGTTGACCTAAAATATTAAAAAATATGTCGTTAACAGGGAATAGAACTCGTTACTTCGCAGTTACCAGTCACGCCCCTACCAACACTCTATGCTGCTGTCTGGAAAAACATTGGACTTTGTCAAAATCTAATGTCAACGTAAAAGAGGCGTGGCCCCAAGTGTTTCTAGCGGCATAGACCGATGGTAAAGTGCACACTGCTAACTGATGACAATAATTTTAAAACACTACACATCTTACTATAAGAAATACAATAAATGCAACACATATGCCCGCATTATTGTATAATATAGTAGCTACTAACAAAAAATATCTTTCAGCCTGCGCGCGCATGTTTCTTTTCGCGTAGAGAAATGTCAAAAATCGTGCGCGCGGCATTTACCATATGAAATTCATTATGGAAATGGCGTGTTACAATTGTTAACGCGCATTGATCTGGCGAACCGTGAAAAAGGAGGCTCGAGTTCTGAAATGTCGTAATGGGTATTGAGCTGTCACGGTGTGCACGTGTAATGAGAATGCACGAGACGCGAGGTGCACGTATGCCGTAGACTCGATGAATTGAGAACGTGCGAAGTGGACATTAACCGTTCTGTAAACGCGATTTGCGCGTGTCCGTTAACCTGTAACGGAAATGGCGTTTAACCGCGAGGCTGGAATTATATTAACATTAGAAATAAATGCCACCGCTCTGCTCCTTTCATGTCTTCTCCCCCGAGCCGATACTTTTAATCGGTACTTTCGTAACCCGCAATAATCATAATACGATTAGGTTTGTTTTAACAACGCGCGCGAGCCGATTTCCAAGTGAAATTCTGATGCGAGTTGCGCTATCATTTTTCCGCCAATTACACAACGATTATTGTGCATTAATGCGTCGCTGTAAAGCGGCATTAAGGTAAAATGTCACTCGATGGTCAACTCCGAATGAAGATAACCTCTGTAATAATACATATTGTTAAATGTATTGTAAAATAAAAGTTTATACAAACTATTTCAATTGAAATCGATACGTAAAAACATAAAATCAATACATAAATACGTAAAAAAATATTAAGAAGGTTATGTTCATTATGAGTTGGCAAACGAGTGACATTTCACCTGAAGGTGACTGTTAATTGGTTCCTGTGTTCCTTCCACTGATACTGATCGTCTTTTCAAACGTATCACGCACGTTTTTTCTGACCTCTCGAAGCAATGCATAAAATGCGCTTAATTGCTCGTTGCCGTTTTTTCGTTCTTGTTGTTGTTGGTTTTATTTGACATTGAGGAAACGGATGCTCGGAGGTAAACAATTAGCTTGATATAATTCCATAGCGCGTTCTTCGGTATTGATTTTAACCAGTTGATGGTATAACGAGGTTGCAAATAATTTGTCTATAGCTGCAAAACAACTTCCTTGGGACAACGAGAAGTGATTCTACAAATATTTACCGACTTTGCCAACGAACTCGAAATATAGCCGTGTAAATTATCTTGTTTACAGATCCTTCTCTTTGCCAGGTGAAAAAAATGATTGTCTTTGGAAAGCAATTTCTCGCTGATTATGTAAAGAAACATAAAAATTAAGTTCTCAAATTATTATCCCTCTATCAACAATTGTCTGTGCATCTGAATTGAACAATCGAAATGTCTTGAGCTCCTGAATTGTGTGCACTGAAAAAAGATTTTAAAAATTAAAGTATCCCTAATGTCTGACTGCAGAAATATTTATGGTATATTTCTAGAATATTAAAAAAATATGAATTACCCAAGAATACAACAGAAATATTCCTGGAGCTGACATTAGAATATGTCCTGGTACATATTTAATTATTTCAAAGCAAAATTTTTTAAATTTAAGATTTATCTTCAATCACTTGTTTAAAAAGATCACGGTGTCAGTTTTCTTAACTACATAAGAACAAAACAGTGAATTTAATTATCAAAGGCCAGGTCTAACAATATTTTTTAAATTAATAAAGTTCTCTCGGGGCAAACAAAAGTTTAACATACTTTTTTTTTAGTGCAGAGTATGATGTTAACAATTATTCCATCACTTTTTGGATCGACGTGAACTTTAAATATTCATAAATGAATTGCAGAATTGTTTGAATTTTAAAATTGTAAAATTTGGAAGATAACTTTAAACGAACAGATTGAATGATATTTATGCATACATTTGTTGTGACTGAAAAAATCGTTTGCAATGTCACTGAGAGTTGAACATTTTTAAAATGCAAATAGATTTAATAGAATTACACAGAGTCCGATATTACTCTCGGTATTAAAATTTGAATACGTGAATTGAACGAATCGATGAAGATATCGCAGTAAATCAAGTAATTTTGGTTATTAATTTATGCAAATTTATTTATTAAATGTGAAGTTACTTCGCGGTAATTATAGCGATATTTTTCATGTTCGTGTTTGGTTCGTAATTATTAATAATCAAATACTGATTTTCAACAAGAACAAAAACATACCTTAATTAATCGGGGCATTCGTTAAAACTTCATGATTACTTTTTAAATTTATTCGCAAATTGTACTTTTGTTTACTTTTCAATGCTTCAATGTTTAACTTGACCGTGTTTTGTAAATAAACACGAAGAACAATAAATATCTTTTATTAACTCGTATAATTATGGTATTACTTCTATGCTATATGAGTCTTTTGGTTTTAAATATCACTTTGTAACAATAAAAAAAAGAACTTCTGTTACCTTACTTTGAAAAATATATTTAAAATCATACGAGTATAATGTTATATGTAAATAAATAATTGGTATACTTTTTTAACATGAATTTAACACTAATATCAGTTATATTCATGTTGATTGAAGAAAGCGACGATAGTCGCGCCACTACGGAGAAAACAAGTGTTCTAAAACTCATGTAATTTCATAATCGTGAAGAAAGGTTTTTTTTGTTCAACAATTTATTTACTTTCAAAACAATTTTCGTTGTTGACCAAATAATAGTTAATTTGGTCTAGGGTACTAAATGTGAAAAATTAGAAAAATCATTATGGCGATTGATCAGTGTGTCACGTATGAAAAACTGTCCAGTACCAGGATTTAATAGTAAGTTGAATTGCGAAAATTTTTAATGAAATGCAAAAATGAGAGAATCGTCTAATAAATTAATCGTACGAATACGCTAATTTTGTTATATTATTTTAAACAGAAAATATTTATAGTGAACTAGTAAGAAACTAGTAAGAATTATGGCGCGAAGATAGTAAGCCGTACTCTGTCGGTAAAACGGTCAATTAATTTCGATAAAACAAAAAGGTGCGCTGTTAGGCCAGCGCAGTACATTATGCTATGAAAACCATACAGCTTTTTTCCCGTACAGTTTTTTTTTCTCGCGCATATTAGTTTTACGTGACTTTTTTTCCGGTGTACGGTATTTTTGTGATTATTGAAATTTCGTTTTTTCTCCTTTAAAACAATCGTTTCATCGTATTTGAATAAGCAGTTCTTACTTTTCATTGTACAAATGAGTTATTACTTCGACATACGCTGAATATGATTTCCACGTAACGTTAAATTCGTTCGGGTATTATAGAGGGCGGTGACAGTGGCAAGGCGAATTAGTGTTGCGTAACGCGATGCGCCGGTAATTACACGCGTCTGTTCAGTAATGAGGATTCATTGCGTTTTCTGTTGAAAGATCGGTACGTCGGCGTGTACCGAGTCGAAAATCAAATTGAAGAAAATGAGTTCTTATCCCCTCGCAAATCAAAGTGACGGTTCTTGGGAAATATGAAATCAATTTTGTTGTCATCAGTTGGCGGGAATTCTCCGATGGGAACAATTTGCTGACTCACGAAAATTGCGTCGTGTTTTACGAAAATATAATTCAGATTTATTTTATCTACGTATTGTTAAAGGTATCGTTTTCATTATTTGTATAACAAAATGAGTTTTAAATACATTCAATTTGAGGTTATGTGTTAAGTCTGCTATCACGGAGTTGGCGTTTTTTGTAGTCAACATTTTATTCATTTATATTTTATGATATACGGTTCAGAGCGTCATGCTGGGGCTACGGGGATGCGTTTTAGTTCATAAAAATAAATGCACTGATGAATATTCTCCACGTATTTTGCAAAGTACGATTTTTTTGTCGTTTGATCGAAAGGAAGCAGCACTTTGCAAAATAGGTTGAGAATATTCGTCAGTGTATATATTTTTGTGAATCAAATTGTACTATTGTGTCCATAGAATAACGCTCAGTTTGTATATCATAAATTATAAATTAATTAAAATTTTGATACAAAAGATACTGTCTCCGTGACAGCGGATTTTACACATCATCAAGGTTCTGCTGCAATAATATGTTTGCTATTTTGTGAATATGGGTGTTTATGGTACATCTGTATGCAGATACTTTATGCAAAATGCATTTTTAAACGCACAATTTTTATATTAATTTAATTAAATTCATTTAAAAGAATTAACTTATTTAATTAATTAAATTTGAATTATACAATTAATAAAATACATTTAATTAAATTAGTTAATGCATCAATTGTGTTTAATAAGTAACACATTCTGAATACAGAATTTACAGGTTATGGTTATGTTTATTAAATTTAAAATTGAAACAAATTTATTTGAAACATTTTTAACTGGGCTTTATATTAGAATTGTTGAATGTGATTTATAAAGTAGAACTTGGAAATTTGAAACTGCTTGGCAATTGAACTCTGTCCCTTGATGACTAATACCAAAAGTCATTCTACTGTGCTACCCAAAGTTTTAACCTTATTTACACTTTTGTTCTACGTAAATTTGGTTTAGATTAGCAGAGTCAGACCAGTTATAATTAAGTTGTAATTTATGGACGAATCAGTCGTCGTTCAATCTTGGCACGATACTGGGCCTTAATTATTATTCAAATATGCCAGTGCTAATTATGTTAAACTGATTGTCTCAAAGTTCAGTTTAGTATTGGGACAAATAAGGTTGTTCTAACACGTCAACTATTAACTCGAATGCAATACTGCAGAAATAATTTGCAGGTTTTATAAAAATTATAATTTTTATAAATAATCTATAACATTTTTCTTTTTTTTTAAATGATATATATATTTTTCTTAAAGTTATTATAAAGTAATGTTATAATTTTAATATTGTTTCAGCATTTTGAAATGTAGCAGTTACAAAAATTTTATATTAAATGTTTCATTGTAGGTGTTACAGTGTTATATTGTTATTGTATTATTGGCATGAGAAAATTGACATTTCAGTCGACATTACAAGAGGATTGATTTATCTGAGGCAATTGATGGAGTATTGAAAAGGTTTTGTTCGAGAAGGAATATAGAAATGCACAATTTGAAAATATAAACGCACATGTTATAATAAACATTGAGCAAAACAACTTGACACGGCTACTAATCAAATAATAACAACATTATATCACTGTTGTTAATTATATTATATTGGAATTACAAAAAATAATGCTGTATTAGTATTAACTGATTTACAAGAGATTAAATGTTGTATTTGTTTTCTAAATGCAACAACTTTTTCATGCTGATAATACAAGTAACCGCTGCAACACCTACGTAAAACACTCGACATAAATTTTTTATTTAACTACTACATTTTCTAATGCTGGGACAATATTTACATTTTAACACTGTTGCACCAACATCAATTGGCATTGCTGAAACATTATAGTTTTCTTCATACATCCCATTAATTGATTAATTAATTAAACGCTTTAACTTCGAGCCTCAAAGAGGAGCATTATTTTAATGGATCGTGTCTCACCTGAGTGTAAACGAGAGGAACACAGACGGTGTCGTAGCCGATCAAAGCCCCGAGTCTTTTTCGAATATCGCTGAGCTCGACTAGAAGAGTTTGCACCACTTGATCGTTGGTGATCATGTGGTCTTGCCTCGCTCTGTTAATGATGTTTGTCGCCCAAACCAGGGGCATCCAGTATTTCGACATCACCGCCTTCTTGTTCATCATCTCAAAGATCTTCTTCTCCGACTCCATCATCAGACCTGCAACAAAAAGCAAAAGAAAGGTTGAACAGACGTGTCAATTGTCGGCTCTTTTAAAAGCGTCGCGACGGAGACAATCGACGCGCTCTCGCGCGCCTCCTTTATCTCTCCTTCAAAGGCCATTTCAGACCGCGCAGAAAAAGCACCATTTGCGAAACGAAATACTCGTGCGCTCGCACAAACAAATTATCAATCACTCCCGATAATGACGTTCCTTTATATCGCTTCTTCGATAGGCTAATGTTGACGTCCCGGGTATTGGGTTACTTGAGTAGTTTCAATAAACGATACTCGACTTCTCGCAATGTATAATATAATCGGTAAAGTTATATATATTTTTTGAAATGATCATTTCGAGGATGCTAAAAGATGTGTTGTACATTTTGAAGATTTTTTTTTATTTAAAAATATAAATTTTAAATTTGAATTTTAAATTGAACTATATAACTTTCTATAGGAATTCGTTGTTAATTCAAAATATAGTTAGTTTCAAAAATATTTGTACCTAATGAAATGCTTGTTTTGACAGTTTGTAGGTTCTAATTAATTTCTGTCGTCTTTTAAACACATTACAAGTAATAAATTGTCTTACTGACAATTTTTTGGTAATGACAAATAATTTAGTCATTGGTTCAACATAAAACTGATATTAAATCACTAGATTTTTAATGTAAAATTCAAATATATTGTCTAACATATGAAATTTTAGCACTGACAGTTTTTTCCTGTGCAATAACTGATTAATATAAGCAATCTCTCTATTAAAACAATTGACGTCTAACTTAATCGTCCAATCACATTACTAGTGATATGTAACTTTTTTTGAATTCTATCTAATTTTAAAAGTTTAAATTTAGAAAAATAAATATTTTTTTGTTATAATAAATATGGGATAGGATTTGAACTTGACTATCCTATTGATAACAATATCATATTGATAATATTCCTCAAATTGAATAAACACATTTGTTGTTTACTTGCTCAACTTTTTCAGAGCAAGTTTTGATCATGCCTTGATGCAGATCACTTTTCAAACAAAATATCGGACAATAACATTGCTCACAAGTTATCCAACCATTTTCCAATCACCAAGATTCTTCATGAAGTTTGCATTTGTTTTTATTTACATTTTTTCTGACATTTCAGTAGACGAAACTGAAGGTTCATCCCAAAAATAAACAGTTCACTATTCCATGCATATTCAAAAAAAAAATTTAACTTTACGTAACCACTTTTTACCGCGAAACGACACTGCGATTAAATGGCAATACAAAATTTTATTCCCCCCCAAGTATTAGGCGGTTAATTAAAAAAGGAGTCTTATTTTTCGTCTCTGGTAATCTTTACTATCATTATCACACTTTAATCATAGTACTTAACGCTAATCAACGCGAAAAATCGTTGAGTTAATTGCGATGACACACGTTTTCCCCCCCGGTGCACGTCGTATATCTGCGCGTTTTCAAACTCGTCCAGGAAGTGGGCGCCCGACGAAGAAGAGGCTCCCGGGAGACTTGGCGCCGCTCGGAGAAAAATTAATTAAAAGTGGCGTGATTATTTATTGCTCGTAAAATCAATCGTTGCGCAATTGTGATTGCCTTTTTCGAAAAATCAAAACTCGAAGAATGAAAAAAGTGCGCGCGCAAGAGATAGAGAGAGAGGGAGAATGGTCGCCTTGACGTTAAGTTTCCTGGAATCCCGCGCGAATTCTCGGCACCGATGTTTTCTATAAATAGCCGAACGGTGTCGCGACGGGTCTAATCGCAATAAGCCCGCGATTGGCATATGTTAATGAGGTGGACGTTTCTGGGCGATAAATTAATTGATGAAATTATTTGTAAAGGTAACGACGCGAGTTATTGAATTTCGCGGCATTATTGGAGAACATTCGCGACCTCCTGACCGCGGCTTCTGTGGCAATCCTTTATGTACACATCAACGGCAATCGCCGAGCTAATCATCGACCACTAAATCTGTACTCGTTTTCAATAAACCGCACCGAACGAACTGATCAATAACAAAATTTACCATTCGTGCTTAATCGGTAATCGAGCTTTTACGCAGCTTTCCATCCGTCGCCCTTTGTTTTCGTTACTTTGGAGAATTATTATCGGACCCCGATGGAAAGGCAAAGAAATTGCATTACAAATTCCATGTTTCTGGTTTTGATTATTATTGCGCTTGTATGGAAGCGCAGTTATTTGTTTAATTTATTACTTTTTGCCAAGTTGATATTCAGTTTAAGTTATTTTTATTAGTTCTTTTTTTTTTAATTCATTTGTGCTATTTTGTGAAATTTATCTGCTGGAGGTAGATAATTGAAGTGCGAGAGGAGTAACATTTTTTTCTTTTTCAATGCACTACTTTCTTTGCGTATATGTTACGTGGAAAATTATAGTGGCGCCACTGTGAGTGGAGAAAATTAGTGTTAATTGGTAGTAAATTTGAGTTGATTTGTTTGCTTAGATATTAAATGTGTAAGTTTTTCATTAATTTTATCTCAAATGACAAATCTTTATTATAATATAGATTTATTTAGATTTACTGTTATAGTTTGACTATTAAATTGTATAATCTATGGATTATTTTTCATTTTAATTTTCATTAGGATTTCCTTATATGATTTCCATATAAGGAAATTATTAAATGCATATATGGCTAGAACATTATATCAATTATTGCCATATATTGACCATATATCGCCATATATGGATTAAGGAAAATCCTATATGTCCATATATGAATTTCTTATTTCTTATGTATGTCTATTAAAAGAATTAAATTTGACCTAACAAAGGCTTAATTGTTCAGGTCAAAAAGTCATCTTCATATTATATATTATATATAAGTATGTTATTGAAAATTATATCCTTTGCCTTCTATACTCAAAAATAATACAATTTTAAATACTTAACTCGTCTATTTATACTTATCGAGCAATGAATAAAAAAAGTCAAATTTGTCGCACAAAAAACAAATGTAAAATAAAACGCGGAAATGACGGACTTTGTCTCGAGAAGGGTTTTAACCGGGTAACATTGGGGCATTTAAAATTTAATTCAGCATCGTGTGCCTTAAAGCGCGGAATCGCGTCGCGAGGCTTCTCCCGGTGGAAAAGTGCTGCTCGTACGAAAGCCAAAGTATAATATTTGTGTAAATAGTAATAATCGCGAGTGGCACGGCTGCTTATGGAACGGAACGGGTTTTCTATTTATAGAAGTTGCAACGAAAAATGCACTTAATTTCCCTTTGAATCCCGGCCGAAGGATGCCGATGAGTATTTAAATGCCGTCGCGTGTATTTTTTTCTCCTTTCCTCCTTCTTTTTTTTTACGATCAATTAGGGTCGTTTTTTAGCTCGCGCAACGCTCGTTGTCGACAGCGATTATCACGATTTGACATTTATTCCGATATTTTTGTCGCTTGCATAATGCGCCGCGAAGTCGACGACGTCTTACAAATGTCTCATTAACGTCGACGAGTTTATTAATCGAATTAATCGTACGATAGTTTGCGGCACATACGTTTATCGAAATTATAATTGACCGCATTAGCATTTCCTCGTGCGGGAATTATTAGATTGCTTTACGAGTTGCCGTGAGATTTAAATGAAATTCATTTAAATCTCATTCCAAAGTGAAGCGCGTCGGGCAAAACTTATCGATTGTGCTTCAACCTGAATAAGCGACGTTCTTCCCGCTTTTTTTTTTCTAATTTCTTGGCACCTTCACTTTTATAATTTCCAGATTTAATTCGCGAGAAAGAGTAGCCTAAGGGGTAAGTTAATAATACACTTTTTTTTTAATATTAGGCAGGAAAGAAAAAACTATTTTTTTTAGTAATTTAAGGAGGAGTAAATATTTTCACCTTAAACTATGGTAAGAATTGAAAAATACACTGAAAAGAACCATTAATTAAGGTTCCAGGACAGTAACTCTTAATGGTTTTTTTCAATGTGCTCAAAATTGCTCTTACAATTATCTTGTTTACTATTTTTAATAGTAAAAATGGTAATTATTGGATAGAAAAGAAGTATAGTTAGGGGTAGGGGGTGCTCCATCCAATAATTACTATAAAAATTGTAATTTTCTGGACGTATCCTTAAATTAATATAAAAAGTTTTAAAATTTACTATTCTTTCTCAGTGAAAAATGCAGAATATAATGAGTTTAATTAATATCCATTTATCAACAATTAAATGCTCGTGTGATCATGTATGAAATTGTAATACGTAAAGGTGTAGCCATTTAATTGAAACGCACTCTTCATGAAGAAACGTTTCCAATAAATTAAGTTATTAAACTAGCACCGTATTATGCTCCAAGTATTTAATTATTATGATTTGTATTGCAATGAAATAATTTATACGATTTGATATTGAGATATGATTAATAGCAATTGATATAAATATAAAGTGAATATTTAGTGTGCCGAACGAAATCATTATATTTATCTTTTGACGTTCGATTGAGAGTATTTATTTCATTAATGAAAGATTGATTTGCATCAAGTATATAGTTGATTCAATTGGATAATAAAATGGGAGATACAGCTGTAAAGTAATTAGTTCTTGCGATTGTAATTTTACAATGATAATTTTAAAATACAATTAGGGACAAATTGCTTCTTAACTCGTTCGGTCACTGTATCTCAATTATCATTGGCATAACTGGAACAACTTCATATAGGATTTTCATATTAGTAATTGAAATTTTTATACTGAGAAATTTATTATTAGTTGCTGTTATATTTCGTAATAACATTACATTGTAATACAGTATTAAAAGAAATTAGATTAAATTATAAATTATACAGTTATAAAATATAATAAAAAAAACTACTAGTGAATTTTTCTTGGTGTAAAACTCGGTATAAATAGATTCTTTATAATTATTCGTTATAATTGGAAATAATGAAAAATTGCCTGATATATATGGGGAAAAATACTGGAATTGCATCAACATTGTCAGACCATTTTAAGCATCATACATGGTGAATAAACTGCAACATATATCTGTCGATAAAGAAGTCACTTAAAATCGGTAAAGCAGTCATTTAATTTAGGAAAAACAAAAGAAGATGCATCATTAAGTCAATACAATACACCATGTTGATTTTACATATTTTTCCTATATTGAATCAATGACATTTTGCCGTGAACAATACAGCGTATTTTAATATTAATAATACTTAACATTAATAATAAATAAGCCAATGATAATGAAAAGACGTGAAAGGTTGGCAGGCGAAAAATGACTAATTGAACGGGTTAATGTGATAAATAGATCGCACTATAATGACACGTTTCGAATCATTAATCTATACGTGAAATGTTCTAATCGATTTGTCTTAAGAACAAATCGACTTACTCGCGAAAGCGTTTCTGCAACGCGAACCCAAAGAGGGAAAGGAAGCAGCGGCTTTCTTTCGCCGTTGACCTCGACAAAGGTAAAATGCGCCTGTCGTTGTTAAGGTCGCCACTTCTTACGCAGAAACACGTCTTAATACCGTTATCAAGGAAACGTCTGGTCGGAGCGACGAGCGCGCGAGACTCCATCAATCAACCCTTCCTCCCACGTCAAATACCAATTTGAATTTCGACAACATTTCCCGAATAGTTGCGCGCCATGATTAATATCATTCCTCCGATACGAATTATGACATCGTGCGTGGTAATCAAAAATTCATGACTTCATATTTTACATTAATCACACTGAAAAAAAAAACCTTTAAGAATTACTTTGCTGGAATCTTAAAGCGAAACCGTTTGTAGAATATAGGAAAAATTACCGTGCAAATAGAGTAATATACAGTAATTTTTACTATACTGGCACGGTAATGTTTCTATTGTACAAATGGTTTCGCTTTAAGGCTCTATCATAGTAATTATTATTGGTTTTTTTCTTCAGTGCAGGCTTTTACTGATTTCTATATTCACTACTAAATAATTGAGTGTATTGCATTAATTAATTTATTACACTGAACACTGAATTCACTTGAGTTAATCGCTATATATATTCGCCGAATTGAATTTTAATTATCCCAGTGTTTCTCGCTTAAGAGCATTTGGACAAAGTTAACGACTGCAATTTTTATTGACTGTAATTATACATCCTGGATAAAAATAAACATGATCAAATTTAACCTAATAAAATGATCGTTAGATCGCAAAATGAGGGGCTATATATGATCAAATGATGACCATTTTTGGATCAGTATGTGACATGAAGTAATGATCGTTTTATTATGTCAAATTTGATCATGTTTATTTTTACTTAAGTATTTTTTCAGAGAAAAGAATAGAAAAGGATTATTTTAAGGGATAGTTTCACATGTTTTTTTATACATTTTATTAATTTTGAAATGAATTATTTCTAATCTGTTGAAAAAGCAATTTTCATTTACGAAACCATAGAATGTATTAATTACAAGTGCATTTATAAAAAAAAATAGTCGTAAATCATAAGCGAAAATACGTAGGCAAAGTTGTCACCACACGCTTCGAACGAATTCAGCTTCATGTAATACCCGAAAGAATTTATGAAATCTTTATAAATACTCTCATTTGACAGATTTATTATTCAAGCGTGTGCCCAACGTGGCTCGACTTTGAATATGAATCTTTGAACCGACTTTCTTTTTCTATTCCTTCTTTTTCCTTTTTAATCGGCGAATTTTTGTTAACCAATCGTTGCTGCCGATCTGTCAACGTCCGAGTCACACAAAAAAAAAGTTACTCCAGTCCAATAATCTAATTTACATCGCAATATTCTTCATCTCAACTTTTGCTCATTAGCATAAGCAATTTTTTTTTATTATTTTTCGTTCTTTGGAATTTTATTTAAAATTTAAAGGAAAATCACTGCGAATCGATGAATTAATCGAGGAAACGTTTGGTCGGGATATTGAAATGCGAGCGGTAATTTAATCGTTGTTTGGACAGTGGTGTCATTGTTGGCGCGGCGGGATTAACGGTTTTTGCGAGAAGAAACTCCGGAGCCGTTTCCGCTATTGACGTCATGGTCCAAAAGGCACCTCGAGCGGGGAGCACCTCGGCTAGCCCCGCGGCGGCGTTATTATTTATTGTTTTCGGATTCGAAAGTGAAAGACTTTCCAATTTGCGGGAACCGCACGAAATCGACGCCGAGGATCGCGGGTGTTCCGCGAAAATTGTCCCGAGGGCGAGCGGGTTAATTATCCTATGTCTGGCTCGCGTACATTTTCGCGTGAATTTTAACGCGCCAATTACGTCATTATGCACGATTCCGACGTTATTGCCCCTGTTTTAAAAGAATTTACACCGCTGACCCGTTTGCGCGGGTTGTAAATCAAATATTTTTTTCTTTTTTTTTGGGCGCACGGAGAAAACAATTGCGGGCGTTTTCGTGGCCGCCGGAGCATCGCTGAGAAAAAGGGAGCGTCGTAAATTATTATTTTTTATATCGATTCAGGGATGTATATACTTTTGCTATACATAATAGTAATATTTAAAGAGCAGGTAGTAGCTTTTATACGGAGAAAAAAAGTAATTGTTATATTTAAGATATTTTACATTAATTTAATGACTTGTTCGAAAATAGTTGCTAGTAAAAATAATAAGTGGCAATTTTTAGTATTTTTTAATTAAAAGCTACTACATAATTTTTATATTTTACTATTATTTATGGTTTTGTATACATTTCCATATTACTGAATTTAGGGACTAAAATTGATTTAGTAGAATATTTTCAAAACATGCAATTGAACTCATTAACATCCAACAAAAACATAAACTTTAAAACGATAAACGAAACGAAATTAATTTAATTAAAATTAAACTTTTTCTCCATTGTCCTCCTTCAATTATCTTGATTTATATTTACTTTTTAATGACGCAAATTAAAATTACGTCCCGTCAATTACGATCGACCTTTCTTCTTCTTTCCTTCCTTTTTTTTCCTTTTTTCGATTCAATCGCGGCGGTTTTCACTCCTCGAACGGAAAAGCGCCCGCAACGCCCGTCCGCTCGTCGAAAGCAATTCGATCGGCCCGAAGGAATTGACGGTCAGTTTTGCTTCCGATAGATCACGCGAAATAGTTGCGGCGGGGACGCGCGCGGCACTTGTCCGCATAAAAGCGAACGGCCGAGTGTCCACTTTGCGCTGTAAATTCAAGAATTTAGCTCGGCGATAAGGCCGCCTTCACGGCGGTGTTTGTGAGCCGGACGAAAAACTGGTTCCTCGCACGAAGAATGTTTTCCCAGATCCGCGTTGTCAGAAGGGAAAAAGAGAACGAGCGAGGATGACGCGGGAGCAGATTTCAGGGTGGGGGATGGAGGGACGGGGGCGGAGGAGGGGGGGAATATATTCTCGGTTCTCGCGAGTCGGCTCCGCTGTTCCTTTTTCCCTTTTTGCGGTGCCGGCGACCTTGCCGGCAACCTCGCAAGGATCTTTGCGTTCATCGACCCCCTTCACCGTGCCATCTCCGATCTCTCGCCGGTCATAGCCATTTATGTGACGTTATGATTATGCCACATAATGAATCTTCCACTTGGAATTCTCAATTGGGCTTCTGATTTATTTCTTATGCTCTCGGAGAAAATCTGTACCAAATTACAGTACTATTAATATTATAAAACGTTATTGTTCGTGGTAAAGGTGGAGCGGTGACGGATTGCAATCCTATTCGCTGCATTGGTGTTCATTTTTAGTATTTTACCCCTAATGGGATAAAGTACTGTGGCTTAACTATTGGAAATATTGCAGAGTTACTTAATTAAAAATGTGGAAGATTGCAAAAGTCTCAATATAGTATAATTTAAGACATTGACTATGCTTCTTGGTAATTGTTACCAGGAATTTCATTCCATATAGTTTTTAATGTTTTTTGGATGCATCCTTAAATTTCTGTTTACATTATATAGAATCTGTTTGTCATAAATAGAATTGTTTAAAAATATTAAATAGAAAATCTGTTAAACATAAGATTCTATTATTTTTAAATAGATAGTTTTGTAAGTGTGCTATTAAAAAAAATCATTTTATATTATAATTATTTATAATATTTGGTACAACTTTTCTCCCACTGTAAGTAGCTGCATTTTTACTTTCATGTTGCCAGTCGGATTTTAGTTTGATAATCTCTTATAGATCTTGACGTGCGATTTTGGCTTCTTATTCCTCTTCCTCTTTTTAGTCCGAGTGAAAAATTGCGGGATTGGCGAAGATTATTGAACCTTGCTCGGGTCTTTTCATTCTCCCTCCATCTCTCTCTCTTTCTCTCCCTTCTCCACTTGTTAATTCTTTCGTAATTATTTTGTTTAAGTTGACCGAACAAAATTTTCCATTTCTAATCGTATATTTCGTTTGTTAATTATGGGTAACCTTGAAATTAATTAATTAAAGGAATAATAATGATAATATTTCAAATTCATAAATGAAATTACAAAGGTATATACTGAGAGAATTATATTAAATAATACCTTTAGAGAAAAATGACTGTTTTTAACTGTGTTTCAGACTTATATCTGTCTTTCAGTAAAAATTTTTGTTTTTTAAAAGGAAAAATTTCTGCTTTATTTATAAATATACCATTTAAAACTAGTTTCTTTGCTTTTAAAAAACAGTAATGTTTACTGAACACACAGATATACATCTGAAACAGTTAAAAACAATAATTTTTTCAGTCAAATCAGTTAAAAATTGCTAGATAAATTCATTTACCTACCAAAGCGAATACTTTTTTTCCCCGTGTTTTAAGTTTATGTTAATTTCAATTACGCTTGGATTATAAGGACGAAACTCGCGTGAAATGGGTATTTCAGTGTTTTCGCAACACAAAAGCACATTTACGTGAGTATTCGTCCGAGTGGCGCCTCGCGGGAGAAAACTGGCTCAGTGATTAGGAAACTTTGCCGCGCAATTAGATGCAAGGTGCCAGTTTAAGTTACAGCGCGGCGTCTCGCGCGTAGATGCGCCCTGCCTGCCAATGAAACGTCGCCTCGCCGGAGAAAATTCCTGCCAACGGGACTCCTCTTCGCCGTCCTCGCCTCGGATCGCCCGCGATTGTCCGCACTCGACCGCTCGCGTCATTATTTACGATTTCACTATCGTTTGACGCGCCGTCGCGTCCGAGCAAAACTCGTCGCCGCATTGTGTCATGCGGGCACCACATAATGCGCGTAATATTCGAATGAATAGTTGCGTCAGAGAGTCACTTGAGATTACCCAAGTGGATATCACGAGGAGATGCTTTTCGCGCATTATCCATGTTCTTTATGATTTAACGCCGAGAGAAATTTGTCTGTAGTTGCTACTCTATTTTATATTAATATGGGAATATATATGGAGAAAGATGTTTGGTTGTAATAGCTAAAAGTTTGTTTCATTTTTAGCTGACCAAACTTTTTAGTTCAAATAACTAATGATGTTGGTCAGGATATGTTTTTTAGTACTATAACTAAAAATGATTGTTATTGAAACAAAAAATTTAGTTCTTTTAACTAAGTATCCTTAAGCTGATGATTTTAGAATGTTGAAAAACACTGAAAAACTGCTAAAATTGGGACTTTTTAGCATTTTCAAGTGTTTTCCAGCATGTATCAGCAAATTATTTCCACTAGGACGCGAGGAAAAGTACTAAGATTGTATTCCGAGATTATTTTTATAATAATAATAGTTTTAATTGTGAAAACCTCACAGAAAAATTACTATTTCGTCACTCAGACCACGCCTTTTTTATACTGACACTAAAGTTTAACAAAGATCAGTTTTTTTCCCGGGTATTGGCGTGGAGTTGTGGTAAAGCGCCTGACTGGTGATTGCGAGGTAACGGGTTCTATTCCTCGATAAAAATTTTTCTTCAATATTTATTTCAAATACATCGGATCATAAGAAATACCCCCACATATATTCTCCAGCAATTATCAATAAATTTACCCTCAGTATACATTGTAAAATACGAAATAATTATCATAATAAATGCACAATCGTGCGGAATTTCCAGAATTAAAAAAAAGCGCAACGAATGGGATTTGAACTTATTATTGCGCAAAGCACTCTTAATCTCGGCGCTAATCTTTATGCATTACTGGCCTTTTTTTAATCTCAGTTTCTTCCCCAGGTAAATGGCGTTTGAGTAATGAAAATGAGATTGTAAAAACTTTCTAAAGTGCTTTTACGGCGGCACCTCGGGCCGAAAAATATGAAACTCCTGCGTTAATTTCGCAATAATGTGCTGTTAACAAAAAAAATACAGTTACTCGATAACTAAAAGCGGTTTGGGGGGGGGGGGCTTAAAGCACTCGCGACCTTCGTCACGGCCGGCTAGGTATTATTTGCGCGCAAAATTAGTCCGCAGGGCCTTAAAACGTAACGGGTTTCGGCGGCGCCTCGATCGAACCACTCACGGCATTTTTCCGTGCGACTCGCGCGGGGATGCTGAAGGCGCGCGCGCCATGAGTGCACGCTATTACCGCAGTTTACTTTCTTGCGACAGGCCGCTCGTTGCGACGCTCGGCAATAATAATCCGGGAGAAACTCGACGATTACGATTTGTTCTAAATATAGGTACACGCTCCGGTCGCGCGATCCTCTCATTGGCAGGTGATCCGGTACCTGCGCCGAGTGAAACAACACTTTTTGGCTATCGCTTTATTTCCTTTTCATAGGTGGCTCCTGCGTAACCGACTATTTAAATACCCCGGCAATTTATATTACTTGAAGATAAAGGTCTGAATTATGGTCACGTGGGATTTTGATGACTTTGTTAGATATTATTTTTTATGGAAATAATTTGAACTTGAGAAATTCGATACATTTTAAACTTTTAATCATATAAATAAAAAAAAGTAAAAATATGACCTTGAAATATAATCAATTTTGGCGGTAATTATGGAGGGAAATTTGAAATTTGGGACAGTCCTCAAAACTGTTTTTAACAAGTCAATAAAATGGCGATTTGGTCTCAAAACTGCTGTTAGAATAATATATATATTTTGAGCAATCTTTTTTTTATTTTGCAAAAAGTCATTATTTCAACTGTAAAATTATAATATAATAAAGTTACAAAAAATGACCGGATATTTTTTATTCTTAACTTTTCAATTACGGATAAATTAAACACGATCGTAAATTTGATTAAAAAAAAGAGAGAAGCGTAATATAATTTTGCAGAAGCTTATTAACATTTTATGCGATTTCGTTGTTAAAGTGTTAAACGCGCGCGGCCTTATTTATGATTATTCCGCGGCTTTAATATGACGAAAAAATTAAATGGGGTTCGCAGCCTTTTTTTTCCCCCGCTTGGCGTAAAAAATAAGTGGAATGCCCCATATATGGGATATTTATACCCGCCGCCGGTTCGGAATGGGTATAAGTTTGCAAGTAACGCGAGCTTTAGACGAGAGTTTTGCTTCGCTAGCCAATTATACACCGTAGGCGCGGTCGCTCCAAGATAGATTACACGTGGTCCTTGTTACATCCTCAGAACTTGTTTGTCAGTGGATTCCACCGTGTTACGTGTATATTCGCATACGCGCGGCTAATAAAGATTAATGATTTAATGGAAAATAACGTTCGGGTTGTACGTAGTAACCTATTTTTAATACAAGACGGAACGTAGAAATCGCCAAGTTTTTTTTTGACGAGTTTAAAGTTTCCACTCAAAGGTGATATTCAGTATACACTGAGAGAAATATTATGGAAAAATTCCAATAATCTCTAGTAAACGAACCATATTGAGCAGATTTTTTTTTTCAAAGTTTAGATTAATTTTTACCATAGTTATAGAGAACAATTTAAAATGGACCAATTTCTTCAATTGTTTATTTTATTCTGTTCAATTTTCAATTGTTCTCTATTATAACTATGGTAAAAATTAATCCAAACTTTGAAAAAAATGAAAATCTACTCGATATGGTTCGTTTACTATAAATTATTGGAAATTTTCTATTATATTTCTCTCAGTGTATATGCTCGGTGGAAGAGTTTCGCGTAAACGCACGTTTACTCCGCTTTTGATCAGATAACATTTAAAAGCAACGTTTCTTAAGGCGACGTCAACATTTTTCGAATATTCCGCCACAGATGTTATCTCTTTCACGATTCAAATTATAATAACAATGTTGCTTTTATAAACATTAATAACAGCCATTTATTTTTATTTAAAAAAGTCTTATTGAAATCATAATAATTTTCAGTGAAATATGTTTGGTATATTTTATATTGCACTGGAAACGGTTTTTAATTCGAAATTCAACTGAACCAAATAATATAATAACTTTAAATAATAAATATCAAAAATTTTTCTTTAAAAAATTAAACCAAAGCCCTGGAAAGTGGGGCAAAAAAGAGTACTTAATTTATTTGCGTGGAAATTTCATTAACTGTGAATCCATTCATATCATACACGCCATTTATAATGCGGTACATTTGCATAAATATTAGTTGAGATTTCTCTAAAATGTGTCAGCGTGAATTATGAAAATTAATGTTTATAAAAAGAACTTAATTACACATTTTTTCTCCCCCCGCCGTCAAAACGCTATTAAAATTGACCTGCTTTTTTAAAGTTTTTAACAGAGAAAGCTTTCGGTTCAAATCATTTTGACATTCAGCATCGGGACAAAAATTTATCACGAGTTTTCAACATTTCATAAACAATACAATAGAAATAATAAAAAACCATAATTTAATTCCTCTCTTATCCATTTTTATTTATTTTTTTGTTAAATATAACATTAAAGTCAGTTGTAGGTATAAGAGACAATAATATGCCTGAATATTTGCAATAAAATTGCAATTAATCATCGGCCAATAACTGTTAATCGCGAGTCAATAAATAAGAACGAACAACGTCGGAATAAGGAAGTTGCCGATGCGAGTAGAAAATAGTAGGTTGGACGAAAATAGATCAATTACCGATGGAAGCGTGTCTTTCGAGAAACGACATTTCTCGGTTGGGGGGGAATTTCGCGGGGAATAAGACGCGGAATCCGAGATGATGTGCGAGCGGGAAAGGTATCGCTGAGCCGTCCACTGTCATGATCAAGGAAATCGAAGATACTCGGCAATTATCTTATCTATGGCGGGCGTATAGAAATCAGCATAACCACTATGTCGAGGTGGCCGAGCTATTTCTGTCCACTTCGGAGGAGAAAACTGGGGGGAAAAAAAGGTGGGCCGCTGTTGGTGCCGTTGGCTGGCGCGGCGTCCCGGCCTGGGCGCCAGAGAAGGACAGCGACAGCTGGCGCCGGCGCTCGGCCATCATTTCTAACGATCATCGCCGACCTGAAAATTACCCGGACGCGCTAGAAAATTGCGCGAAATTACTTGGACGACCATGATGACCAGTCGAGTCCGATCGGCAACCACTGTGTTTCGCCACGAGTGGATTTCTTCGTCCTTCCAGTTACGATGGAACGTTTGCTCAATGCCCGCTACGCTTCGGAGAAAAGAATCATTTTTTTTCTCTTTCTCTCTCTCTTTCTTCTCTTTTGATACAAAACAACTTTCTGCTACATTGCCGGCGGATTAAGGACGCGTCGTGGAATTTCCATAACAATGTTAACCATACGTTTCCGCGTAAAATTTCGTACTTTCTTTTTCTTTGCGCGGGGTTGATTTGTTTGTTATTTATTAAGTGGGAGAATGTTACATTTTTCGTTGGAAAAAGTTGCGTTTCAAATTACTACATGGTCTAAAAGATGACTGTAATGTTCTGTTTGATTCAAATGGAATCTCGTAGCTTCAAGTAGGAATCTATTTCAATGAAGTAGATGTCCAGTTCTATCAAAAAGATTCCGTTAGATTTAAATAGCTGTTTTCTCAGTGTACCTGAAGATAAAGGTATTGTCTGTGATATTTAGGCAATTGATACATCAATATAATAACATGTTTCCTTGTGGTATAGAAAAATATTTTCCTCACCTAAAAAATAAAATGTATTGGTAGCCCTATGGGATACCAACGTATTTCATTTTCACGGTGAATAAAATATTGTACTGAACTCGAAAAAAATTAGTTTCAGGTTGATAGCAATTAGCTTGTGGCTTAGATTACCAACTTAAAACCACTTTTTTCTTCGTTGAGTAATATACATTGTCTTGTAAAGTTGCTAAGATTTATGGTAATTATTACCTTACTAAATATTAAATTTTAATGGTACAGCACTATACATACTATCTTTCTAACGCCAGAAGATATAGTAATTTTGAACATAACTTTTTCCTTACTTTAGAACACTAACATTATTTAAAAGTATTTTAATATTAGATCTTTAAATAGGTCCCCACCATTTGACAAAAGATGTCGCCATCATTAAGTTATGGTTAAAATTGTTTCATATAAAAGGTCAAACGCGAGAAGAACTAGTATACTTAAGTTAGGAGTAACTCAACATATAATTTCGCATCATTTAAAGTCATTGGGAATGTCCATTTATTGTTATTAAAATCAGTCGAGACTTACTCTGTCTCTTACTCCTCTTCTACCCCTAATAACAAACAACTAACTTTGTTAATTACTCAAAAAATGTTACCGAGAAGTTGGCGGATATAATCGTCTTACAAAGACATTCAGTACTATAAGTCTATTATATGCGTGTCTACATATATATGGATGCGAAGTTGGCACGTATATAAATTTGTAGGAAAGTTTCAGTGGAAACAGGTGGAGAAATGCCTCTTAATATTTCATGATATTAATGCGCCGAGGTAAGCAAATTTGTTTGAAATTTTGGAATGATAAATCGTAGGAAGATCATATTATCAATCACAATGGAAGATACCGATTGTAAACTGGTTGGCCATTAAGATATGCTTTAAAGTTTTCGCAAGCAAATTGAATTTTTTATGCATCATGTAGCTCAAGGCGAGCGTACGATTTGCATGATTCTATTTTGTTAATCAGGTTGACAATGCAATATATTTCTGTAAAAATAGTAAGCTACAATCAATTAGGAGTTTTTTCTATTATTAAATTTTAATTAAAATGAAAAAATCGATTCATTTTGTGGATTAAAATGAGAAAGTATTAATTATTTCAAGTTTTTTTCATGACCTTAGTGTTAAAAATGAAATAAATGAAAAAGTTCCTAACTTATATTATAATTATTTCTCTTCTTCGATTGCAAAAATGTTAACACAAAGCAGAATCAATTTTGTTTATTCGTACAGATGTTCGACAACATATTTTCAATTCTATTCAATTCTTCATTTTAATATTCCTTGAAAGCGTTCGATTTCCTTGAATTGTCCGCAGAATGGCAACTTAAAACAAATGATATTGAATCTTTTTTTCGCGCGAAATTATAATCCTTTTTTCCTCGCGTCATCTATTTCCAATCGGTTGCGAACAATCGCTCGTCTTTCGTACTTGAGTTTCGCAATGATACATACCGAATCCCGTACGTGCAATTAAAATTCATCTCCTCGATAATGCGCGGCTTCTCCGCAATCTTAAACAATTGTTCCGCGGCGAGCGTTCCCCATTATCACCACCGTTTCATAAGCATATTTCCTCATCGTTTTTTCCCGCGCCTCCCTCCCACCCGAAAGAAATGCAACGGCTATATTTATAGCCCGCATGTTCCACTTATCCCATTAAATTATCATATAACCTACAAGTGGAGTACACCTAGCGTCCGGCGAGGATGAAAAAAACAAAAAGGTCATTTTTGAAATTCAATTTGAAGAGCGCGAGGTGCGATGAATTATTGAAGGCTCGGCTTTATCTTGGCGGCGGATGTTGCGCCGATTTATCGCGTGGTCCGTCAGTCCTTCTCGACTGGAGAACCCTTGAAAATATAGTTATACAGGTTGCCATGTGTGCTGGCATATATGCGGTCATATATGTGTCAGATATAGAGGTATATATGCGGCATACGTTTTGGAAAGAATATATGGAGGCATATGTGCAGTCATATATTTGACATATGCAGGTATATATGCTTCTGGAAGTATATATGCAGCCATATATGTTTCTGATAGCATATGTACAGCTAAATATGTTTCTGAAAGCATGTATGTAGACATATATGTCACATATATGTGAGCTTATGCGCGGTATTTGTTTCTGAAAACTTATATGGAGCCATATATGTTGCTGAAAGCATATATGCAGACATATATGTCATATATGTAAGCATCTACGCGGTATATAGGTTTCTGAAAGCATATACGTGGCACATATGTTTCTAAAAGCATATATGCAGGCATATATGCAGGTAATACGTTTTGAGAAACACGTGCTGACATATATGTTACATATATGTCACAAATACGTGGGCATATACGCGGCATATAGGTTTCTGAAAGCATATATGCAGTCATATATGCTTCAGACAGCACATATGCAGCCATATATGTCATATATGTGCGCATACACGTGGCATATATGTCTCTGAAAGCATTTATGCAGCCATATATGTTTCTGGCAGCATATATACGCACATATATGTCACCTATATGTGCGGATATACGCAGCATATATGTTTCTAAAAGCATATACGCAGGCATATATGCAGATAATGTGTTGAGAAGCATATGCTGGCATATATCCGGCATATATGCATCCATACGTGTGACATATATGCATTCATGCGTGTGACATATATGCATACATATACACGGCATATATACCGCCTATATAAAATGTTTTCATGGAAAGAATCGCGCGACTTAGCCCATTGACATTATCGTCCCTCGTTCTGATTGTCGAGGGCGCGTGTTTTGCGGCCGAGCGCGTGTTCCTCATATTCGATATTGCGGAAAGGCTCGCGGCTCTTTCTCGTCACGTTGAGCCGTGCCGCGTATCCGCACTTCCCGCAGCCATCGGCTTGCGAAGCATTGAGATTCGCCTCATGGAAAATTCATGTCCTCGCGAGTAAGGTGCTCGCGCGAATGGTCCGCTTCATTTCGGCGCGGCATTAGATCCTTCTCTCCTTGCTTACGCACCGCATTTCATGTCTCCGACTTGATGCCACGGCTAGTTTACGGCGTTAATTAAATGACTGGTTGGTACGTTGCCGCGATTTTTGTTTTAATGGAAGTGGCTGTAAAGTTGGACGCTGATAGAACGTTAATTAACTAATGGAGGGATTCAATTGCCAAGTATAAATATCAATTTTAGTACAAATATTGTTTTTAAAATTAATGGTACCAGTTTTAAACGTGACATTTACATTTAAAACGGACTTTTTATTAAATAAATAGAAATTTTTATTAAAAAACTGTATCTGGGGGGAAAAAGTTTATATCATTCGTATTTTTCTCCGCGTATTGATTTTAAAATTTCAACATTATATAGTATTTACCCTCAAACTACACGGAGAAAAATCTTGTATTACTATTTGCAACGTTTATTATGAAAGCTATGACAAAACTGGCTACATTTCTATATTTGATATAAAAGTTGTGAATTTAGCACATAGAAACGTGAATAATG